>JAKOGI010002125.1:12500-107500 GCA_029747015.1 Carnegiea gigantea
AATTTCGGTCTCCATTTTAATTACTTTTTGACACCAAATACAGTATTTCGGTCTCTGAAATGCCCAGATACTTCTGGACTCCTACAACATTTTGGAGACCGAAATACTGTTGGTCTCTAATTGAAACCGAGTCAGCATTTCGGTCTTGAAATCGGAGACCGGCAATGAATTCGGTCTCCATAGATTTCAAAATTGAGACCGACATTTGTGTTGGTCTCCAACCTCTGAGACCGAATATTGTTTTGGTCTCTAAGTGAGACCGCATAATGTTTCGGTCTCCAAAATCGGAGACTGAAAATTATGTTGGTCTCAAATAGAGACCGCACAGTGATTTTCGATCTCCAAATTTAAAGTAATTTGATACCACATATTTCGATCTCTGATTTCGGTCTCCAAACTTAATTGGAGACCGATTTTCATTTCGGTCTCCAATTTCCGGTCTCAAGTGGACCGTATTCTTGTATGCGCATATTAGAAGTTATTAGTATTGTCTTCGTTGTTTTACATTTCTCATTCGGCCTAAAAGGTCAATTTTGGGCAACCTTTGTGTAAAATAATAAATAGTCAAATATTTTTTTAAAATAGGATTTACGGGAATCAACCTCCTTCACAAATATGCCTCGTTTAGTTGGACACTCAAGACATAAATTTGGCTTTTTTTTAAAGTTTTTGAGCGAGAGAACGTTGGGCTTTTGTATAATTTTTGGACCATCCTATATGCATTGTTTCTTTCGCCTGCACACTGTCTAGTTGCCTTATCTGCACTGCAACAGGCCAATTAATTATGGAGAGCTTTCCTGTGACCTGTATTGTACCACCACAGCAAATTAACATCAAAACACTCCCATGTCTTCATCCCTTTTCCTTTTTTTTTTGAAATCTAATAATCCGAATTTGGGGATGATGGAAGATAATAATCTAAACTTAAGAAATCTTTATCAGTGAGCTGAACTCTGAAGGGAATTATTTCGAGTATACCGCCATGGAGTTGGACTTGGCGGAGAAGTGATGTGACGGCGGTGAAATCCAACGTGTATTAATGGAGCAATTTTTTTTTTTTAAAAAAAAAAGCTATTTTTGACTTTTAATTTTACAAATCAGCTTTTTGACCCTTCCACATCAACTATTTCCTTCACTCCTATTTCTCTCTCCTTTGCTAGAGCACACAGCACCCCCTACCCAGCTTGACCACTTCCCAAGGGAAAGGACAGATCCCATATTTAACCACAATAATAATAATAATAATAATAATAATAATAATAATAATTGTTGTAAATAACAATGATAAGTACAGAAAAAACCCTACTCCTTTCCCCTTCCCACCCCCAGTCTGACGCCATTAATGCCACCAACCAACACCCACCATTTCCAACTCTCTTGATCTTGCTTCTCCATCTTTCCATACTGATTTGTGCTCTTCCTTTAATTCCATGTCATCACCCTTCCACTTATCCCACTTTCTGAACTAATTCCTACTCACCCTCTCCTTCATACTCTTCCTCCACCATCTCTTTTCCGGTTCCAATCGAGCAAGCTGGATTCCGTCTATGCCTCTCCAACACTTCTCTCTGACAGCTTCACTTTCCGAGTGGATTTATGAGTGCCCAGTTCATTAGTCGCCATGATTCCAAGGTCATAAGTGGTTCACACTTTGCGGGCTTCTACAATTTTCATTCTTTTAGAGGTACCCAATTGGCTACCTTTAACCCTATTAAGCAGAAATGCAAAATGAGTTGTTCTAGTCCATTGAGGCATCGAAATTCGCTTGAATTTTGTGCTTGTTTCTATACTGGGTCGAAATTAGGGCTCTGTGATTCACAATTTTTAGTGACAAATGGAAAGAACAGGCTTTCTTGTGTGAATTCTGTGAAACTGAAATCTGGGTATCATAGAGTACATAGAGAGAAAGGTGTGGAGAATAGGAGCTGTGATGAATAGGTCTATTTCAGAAGAATTTTCAGTTATTCCAGAGCAATTTCTTGATGAATCAGCTACCAATTTGCTTGCTAGAATTTGATCCTCCAATTTCACGAAACTAAGAAAATGCATGATTTGAATCTCTGAAATGTTTTTTGGGGGGGAGGGGAGGGGGTTTCTTTTTCTAATTGAATGGTGAAGCCTATGAACTTCATAGATATTCAATATAGATTGCATTCCCTATTGCATTTGCAGGTTTGATGAGGTCCAACTGGGAAAGGGAAAGGGAAAGGGAAAGAGTGAGGGGTTTTTTTTTATTAAATTATTATCCTTATTATTATTATTGTTGTTATTATTATTATTTTGGTTGATAAATATGGAGTTTTCTTCTGTTCTTTCTCTAAAAATTGGAGGGATTGTTTAGAGGAGAGAGAAATGGAGAGAAGAGAAAGATAATGTATAAAAAAGGGTGAACAAGGTTTATTTATAAAAGTAAAAGTCAAGAACAGCTTTTTTTAAACAAAAAAATTGCTCTACTATTACACGTTGGACGCCACCACCGCCACATCACTTCGCCGCCAAGTTCAACTCGGTGGAGGTATACTCGAAATAATTCCCTTCAAAATTCAGCTCACAGGTAAGGATTTCTTAAGTTTAAATTATTATCTTCCACCACTCCCTAAGTTCGGATTATTAGATTTCAAAAACCTTTAATTTTTTTTTTGATGAGATCTCAATCACTTATATATGGCGGTCTCAATGGAAAAATTCTAACAGAAGAGGTGAACTTGGTGATTGTGAACAATAGAGGCGCCCCAATCGAAATTTTGGACTTCTAGCGCCTTCTTTTGTTTTGTTTTTTTTTTTAGGAATTTTCAGATAAATTACCTAAATATTTTGATGGATCAAGAAAAATTATTCTTATTTTTTTATTTTTTAAGATCACATCTAAAGATTTACTTTGATTTAATTTCCTACACCACACCTTTCTATTTAAGAACTATTCCGTCCACCTCCCCCTCCCCCTCCCAAAAAAATCACACCAAAAACTTTATTGCTATTTCACAATTCACACAAATTATTTTTTTCATAGACGATTCTAATTTTTTAACCACATATGAAATATAAAAATAAATGAATAAATTTTGCAGAGAAGGAAAAGTTCCAAAGAAGATGATTTTCCAAGGATGATTAAGTGTGGTAGGAAGAATTAAAGTGTCTAAGAATATCCTTTCTCAGAAGATGATTTTAGCTGGGCATATTTTTTATGTTGCTTGGCATAACAATCATTATAAATACACTAATGAAATGGACACTGGATCTACACTAACTTGATATAATGCAATTGAATGAAACCATCGGCCTTCAAAAATATTCGGCCTTATGAATAAAATCAAAGATAAACCAATCACAATAACTTGATGTACTTTTGATTGAGTTTGATATAGTATATTCTATATGAATTTCCCCTAATATTTCCCAAATTGAATCGTCATATTTTGAGCCTTAATAAGCTAAATATAATACTGATGAGTCTAATAAATGGCTAATCGAATAACTTGACGTTTAATATATACGTCAAATTCAAGGACAGACACGAGATTGTCATCCTTCGTCGTGGATGTGTACGCACGTATACTGCGTAATCATTGGATAATTTGATTAGATTCTATGTCAGAAATAGCACTTTGTGTTGATCAAGTTGATAGGAAAATTATCAGGCTCCCCCCCCCCCCCCAAAAAAAAAGGACCCACGTACAACTAGATGTCAAACTACAATTAGTGCCTTTTGCTTCAGACTGAATGAGTACATTGTAATCTTATCGTGTCTCTTGACCTCGAAATGTCATCCCGCTCCATGTCCTAATCTCTGTGCAGAGCTTGAAGTCCTCCCTCCCCCTCCCTTGTATTTTTGGTAATGATTGGAAATCTTTTATTAATGCTGATCATAGAGATCGCACACGTTGTGTACAGATAAGTTTAAGATTCGTGAGTAAATAGAAAAACTGACAAGAAATGTTGGTAACAAATGTGTTTTTAACATGTTTACTATATCGTAGAAACATTAGGCATTGCATTTGCTCCCCTTATCTTCCTCCGCCTTTTTCTTTTTGAATTACATTCATGTTACTTATAAACTCAAGTACTCTCTAGATTGTTTTAAGACAAAAGTAAAAGACATTATTACATTGGCAAATAATTAAGTAACACAATCCAACTTAAAAAGGCCCTCTTGCGCCCGGGGGTATTCAAGAACCATCCCAAGTAAAATTCTAAATTGAAAATTAAAGAACATGGAATGATTTTATATTTTAACACGTCTCTTCTAGTGAAATATTCTTCGACTTTAGAGCAGGAGTATTACTAAAATTCAAGTATGAAATCTCTTACTCAAGAACACTGCTCAAACCCTACTCAATAATTAATTGACCAAGATGGTTGAAGGATCAGAAATTATTTTGTTCTCTTAATGATAAGAAAGTGTAGGTGCATGAGGCTTAGGAATGGTATGAACAGCTAGTGCAAATGCCTTTCCCCTGGTAATGATGATGAAGACCTAGAATTACTCAAACCCCACCCTTAACCAAACCATTATTTGTGCATGTGGGGGAAAAGAAATCATTTAATTGTACACATTATTGTTACTCATCTAATTCTTGGGAAAAACTGGAGAAAAAGGAAACAATTATAATGGGGTCTTTATGGATTCCAGGTTGGTGCAATGTCACTGAATTCATTTTCTCTAGGTGTGACATATGTTCCATCAATGGAATCTAACTCTTTCCGGTTGGAATGATGGCTGTAAACTTGTAATGTTGTAATCTTTTTATGTAGCAGTTGATTAGGATATTCAGCTATTTAACTAGACTTGTAATTTTACATTTAACTACATAAATACACTTCCGTTATTTGTATTTCTCTACGTCTCTTCGCTATCTCCAAGTTGCTACGATGATGTTTGTCATCTTAGCTCATGCCATACTAGAGGACGACGCTTCTCCTCTTCCCCCTGTAACTGCCTTTGATCAAGGTCAGTTTCTTTGGCTCCTGTAGATGGTACTGTTTAAAAATTATATCAACCAAAAACTTAAACTGCTAGTTGTACATCCAGAAATAGGTTTATACTCTAAAATACGCCCTCACGCAAATGCTTTTTGAGCTTAAATCGTAGATACTGGAAAAGCCCTCATGCCCTGCAAAACAAATCAATATTCGGGCTGCTGAGATTCGAATTCAAGACCTCTTACTTAGAAAGTTTCTGATACCATGTTCAAGAACCAACTCAATCAAAAGTTTAAACTGATAGTTGAAGGTCCAAAAATAAATTTATACTCTAACACGCCATCTCACGCGAATGCCTTTTGGTCTTGAAGCGTAAATGCTACAAAGGCTCCTCCATACCTTGCTCAAATATTAGGGCATGTTGGGATTCAAACTCGAGATCTCTCATTCAGAAAGGCTCTAATATTATGTTTAAAAACCAATTCAACTAGAAATTTAAATTGACATATAGTTAAAGGTTTAAGAACTAGTTTATACTCTAATAGGTACATTAGGACACTAATTGATTGTCAATATTTGTCATGTTACTTATGAGTTATGAGATTCTAGGGTTTGCCTTTTCTTTTTGAGATCTTTTACCAAGAACAAAAAAGAGCACAAAAACACAATGAAGTAACTAAAACTTTTTTTGTTGATCAAGCACCTAGAACGATGTCTGTAATACCAAAAATAAAATAAAATAAAAGGAACAAATTATACAGAAAATATTGAAGCCGAAAAAGTGAATGGAAGAAATGATAACATCGACGACCAAAGGAAGAGGTGCGGATATCTACTTTGGAAGAATCGTCGTTGCGCACTTTAATTTATTGTCATATCACCCTATGAGTATGATAATGAAAGGATTCCCCTCAATTTTCAATGGAGATTTCATTGTACTTGTAATCTTGTCTGGGAATAATATTTGCTCTATTATTCTATATAATATTCTTTTTCGTTTTATTTATTTCCTAATAGGTGGTGCACCCTCCTAGTCAGATACATGATAATTGCCTCTTGCATATGTCTTCTTGTTTCCTTTCAATTTCTAGCATTTAAGATTTTATTTATCTGATGATGATCCATCCAAAATGGAAAAGAAAAGTTGCTGAAAAATAATATTAGATTAATCAAGATCATTATGTCACAATGTAAATGACAAAAATTTAATGATTCAATTCAGTGAAAATTTGCATCTAATTGTGTGATTAGATTAACAACTAATCTTAATTAACGAGAAAACATTACTTCAAAGCGCTTGATTAACAAGATTGCTTTTTTGGCATTTATAGATTACATGTTTTAGGACATTGGCTCATAAATTCCAACAAAACATATCTGTTGCTTTTGGATTTTCACAAGGTATGGATTGAAGAATATATTGGCTGAATCAGTAAAACTGTAGAAAATTGCATTAGAAAATTAGGATTAAAATATGTCTTTTTGAATATTGATAACATGCTTGCAATTTTAAAAGTTGTTATATATATTAAGATTATCTCAAAGCTTTAGTGTAGCCCTTAGCTTGGTGATCCAAGGTGATCCCATGCAACCGATTTATTCTCCCTTTTGTTGCTCAATAGATCCAAGTTAGTTTGATAAATAATTTTAAAGGTTGTACTGTAGCCCTGGTTGTATTAGGTCTCAACTTCAGTTCAACTTCCTCGATTATATTGTAATTATATTCTTTGATTCATTGTGGTTCGTCTCAATAAAAATAAACATCAAAATCACATTGTAGTGGCCTATAAATGTGAGTTCGTAACATATCAGCCAAAGACCAATACAGACATCAACCAGTAGCTATTCTTGTCAATACCAGTTGAAATTCATTGATGCTAATCAATATTGGTTCATACTGTTAAATTTTATATATCAATTGGACCGTAAACAAAGAGTCATATATATAAGCTCACATGAGATTCTAACATAAAACTAATTGGTAATATGTGGAGTAACTCACAAGCTTATATACGTTCTCAAACCCTTCAATTTTATCAATGTAAGATAACACCCACTTTTATACTACAATACGCCTCCTCACGCATAGGCTACTATCAAGGCCCAACACGTGCAAACTATTTCAATCAAACGTAGACAGTGACAAATTAAGATCGAGCAACTCACTCTGATGCTATATTAAATTTTATATATCAATTGGGTCTTAAATAAAGAGTCATATATATAAGCTCAAGTGAAGTTCTAACTCAAAATCAATTGACAATAGATTGAGTAACTCACATACTTATATACATGTTTAAACCCTTTAATTTTATCAATGTGGGATAATATCTACTTTCATACTCGAACATATACTAGCCAGTATGTTGCAGCCTGAAGTCGGCTGGTAACAAAAAAAAAAAAAAAAAATCAAAACTTTAATTTTTAAAAAATATTTAAATAATGTATTCAGTATAACCGTATCTCGATTCGATATGTCTCATTTTAGTGAAAGATTGACACGTTGACTGGTGCAGTATTGAAAACCATGTGATCAGCTCCTGATTTGATTCTACCCTAGATAGAACTAAATTTTAAACCAATGCTACGCACGGTTAGTTAGTTACAATTTATTTTTTAAAACCTCGTAACTAATTTGGTGATTAGTACTTATCAATAATGCTTAATGATCCAAAAAGTCTTCTTATATATTAAATGGACCAATTAAAAGTTTCCAAGTCACTTTAAATGTCATCTCAATTGTCATATGCCAAAACCACTTCATTCACAGTGAATTTATATATCAGTGTATGATGACATGATATTAATCAATTATCTAGAAGTTAAGTTAAAAATGCATCAAACAGCGAATTAAAAAGATTAAAGAAACGAGATAATAGGAAGAGAGTCACTATGGCTTTGTTTGGCAAATAGTTGTTAATTATTTGCTATTCGCTATTTATATCAATTGTTTATTATTAGCTATTTATATCAGTTGCTTTTATTAGCTGACTGCATTAGCTGTTTATAAAAAAGTATTTGGTAAAATTGGTTGTTCAGGTAAAAGTTGTTTGATATAATTACTTTTTTATCCTTAATTCTATTTTATTATTCATATACACATGATCTAATTCTTTACTATTTAATTTTCTTCTCAATATTTATGAATTAAAATTTAAGTAATATGTACAATAACATTTATTCATAAAGTCTATTATCCATAACATTGTTTGCTTTTTATTTGGACATAGAACTTGTTTAATATTAGTTTGCTTTTATTTTTCAATATGAGATGAAATTTACTAGATATTTAAAATGTTTATTATGTAAAATTAATTGATATAAATGAATTAACCTTTTTGTTGGAAATGACAATTGGTGTAATCTAGGCCAACCTTTGGGCAGTTTGGTCATTTAAAAACCAAAATCGAAACAGTCGTTTGAAAAAGTTGCTTGGTTTAACTTTTTAAAAAATGACTTTTTGTGATCAAAAAGTTATTCTAAACAGCTACTAATCAAACACCTAAAACAGTTGTTTGTCTCAATTAAAAGCCAAAATGCTCTCAAGTAACCAATTTCGATCAAAAAGCTATCCAAACAGCTAACAACCAAACACCCTATATATCAAGGAGAAGTCTCTCCCTTGCAGCGAGGTGTAGGCTTTGTGTTGTTCATGGTTTTTTGATCATGAAACTAGCGTGATGTTTGGTTAGATGTAATAAACCTTGTTATGCAAACAAGTTTGTAAAATTATTATCATTACGTTGTTTGATTGTGAAAGAGTACTGCAATAAAAGAACTATCTTACAATTATGAGTAGTACAAATACAGTTATTATATTACTTCCAACCAAACATCACATAGGAGTTAGCGGAGTAGGATATTGTTTGGAAGCTCGGGTCCACTTCCACAGGTGTCCTAAATGTTGGACGTGGTATCATGTTGGTTGAGACCAAGTTATAAAAGGCACCAAAATCCTAGACTAGTTGGAATGGATTCTAATTCTCCAAGCTGTTCAGTTAGAAGCATGGAAATTATTTTTCTACCTATTTTTGTAATCTATTTCGTCATTAAATGATTATAGTGAACTTTTTGATTTCTTTTTTCCTTGTTTATTTATTAAAAAATAAACAGTGGCTCATTTTTTATTTTTATTTGTTTCTTGTTTTTCCTCTAATAGAAATCTTGATATCATTCATGAACAACCAAATGAGTTTTTGACAGTAAAACACGGTCCAAACTTTCTAAAAGATCAAGTCTTGATTATTACGAGAATAGCTCTCCTTCATTTTGGGAAGTTTCCTTGTTGAACTAGCTCCTATTGTGGTCTATGGAGCATACATTTATTCATGTCATTAAGACTTGAGAGATGACTTTTACAAGTCTATAACACGCCAGAAACACGTAGTCGATTAAGGTAGTCGCACCATTATGTATATTCCAGGTCTTATCTTTTAAAGCCAGAATTTGATTGAGTTTAACCAAACCTGGTGTGGAACCGTTGGTTCTAACACGTCCTGAGACTGTACCAAAATTTTTTGCTCACCCCTAGTTTTTTTGTTCCCCCTCGGGGAGAAAGGTAAGTAGTACAAATTAGGAGGTCCTTTATCAAGGATTCTTCCTAAATTTTCCTCATAGAGGATACGACCAAGGTCCATATGCGGGACTACATTCCACACACTTGTGAAATGAAGAGAAGGACCACATTTAGCTAGCTAGTCGTTGCACTGTTACCTTACCTAGAAATGTGATCGAAAATAACATTGTTACAGCTATGTAAATAAGTAGTAATGTCCTGTAATAACACTTGAATTTCCATCATGTTTGAATGTGTCCTTGCACTGCTTGAATGAGGATTTGATTGTCATCTTCAATATGAATATCAGTAAACTTGGCTTGGACTGCTACTTTGATTCCATTGTGCATGGTTGTTGCTTCTGCTACCAGGATTGATTTTGCTCCTAGATTGAATGATGCTACTTGTATGAATCTGCCTTTCCAATTGTGAATGACGAATCCTCTTGCTACTCCTTGAAAGTTTTTAGATCCATCAAAATTGATTTTGATGAATCCTTCTTGTGGTTTCTTCCATGCTATCCACTGAGTCTTCTTCCGGCTGGTGGCTGGTGGGTGTGGGTTCGATGGAAAGAGTGTTAGTGTGAGTTTATGTCTTATGCAGTTATGCACCATTATGCTCCATTATGCGCTTATTCGTTTTGCTCTTAATAATAGTGTAATAACCGGATTAGATACTTTATTACAAAATATCTTATTATTCCTTGTTTTTCAAACACTCCATAAGAGTGCTACAATTCTGTCCACCTTATTAGGTGGATGAGAATTTTTGAGATGAGCTAACCAGCTTTGTATTGTTGTTTGGGCCTTATTTGGCATATTAACATCAACCCAATTATGGTTGCTTACCATTTCCCAAACTAATTGAGCCTTATGACATTCCAGAAAAAGATGTTCGGCATCCTCAATTTTTTCACTGCAATAGGGGCAAAGTGAGTCAAAAATCCAATCCTCTAAAGTAGAGATTTCCCCTGGTAGGGCGGAATGCATGATATAACTGCCAAAAAAAAATTTATAGTTTAGACATAATGTCTAATTTTATCCAATTAAATTCTCATGGTTGAGATTTTTGAATATCCATACTACGAGCAACCCAAGTGGCTAATTTAGTGGAGAATTCGCCACTTCCAGTGAGGCCTCAGCAATTAGAGTCAGAGAAAGGGTTGAATGGAATAGGTGTTGCGAAAATTTTTTGAAGGTAGGAATCATTAACTAAGCTTTTTAATGTAATGATATCCCATTCTTTGCAGGGCGAGATAACTTGCGAGACTTTGAGTGAGGTATTGATAGTGGATGTGTTGTGTAATCCCGTCAGATTAGAAAGACTATCATTATCGCACTGATTATCTAACCAGAAGTTAATAAGTGTGTCATTTCCAACTTTCCAACATATCCCTTTACGAAATTGTTGTGCGATTTTTAATTATACATTTCCATGCTCAAGAGTTTGATTGTCTAGGCTTGATAGAAAAAAAAGAGTTCATTAACAGGATATTTGGCCATCATTTGTTATGTCCAGAGGCTTTGTTCATTAAAAAGTCCCCAAGTCAACTTACTTATAAAAGTACTATTAACCGCTTGCTTCTTTCTTAGGCCAAGGTCACCTGCCTTTTTTGGTCGACAAATTTTATCCTAAGAGATCATTGGTATCCCTTTGTCAACGTCTGATTTTTCCCAGAAGAAATCTTGGCATATTTTGTCAATTTTCTTGCTTGTAGTACAGGGAAGCAGGAAGCATTGCATTATATATGCTGGCATAGACTCTAAATGTGTCTGAATTAAGGCTACTCGACCTACTTTAGTAATTTTTCTTGCTTTCCATGGTTGAAGTTTTGCAGTAGTCTGATTGACTAACTCCGAAAAAAATTTCAATTTTGGTCTACCCTTAAAAACTGGGCATCCTAGGTACTTACCAAGATTATCTTAGTGTGTTATATTAAAAATAGAGGCTATAACGTGATGATCATGCGTAGTCACATTCCTTCAAAAGGTACGGGAAGATTTCTGAAAAATTAATGAGTATGATTCAAGGTTTGTCCTGCAAAATAGTAGACTATCATCTGCGAATAAGAGGCAAGGCAATTTGTCCACTCTAGGTGCAAATTTGAAGCTAATACCACTTTTTTTGTGTTTTGGCTCTACTCGGAGTTGTCGTGTTAGTACTTCTATGCGGATAAGGAATAAATAAGATGACAATGGGTCACCTTGATGTATTCACCTAGATGGCTTAAAGAAGTCAGATACTTTGTCCTTAACAATAACTGAATAAGACATTGTAGTAACGCATTACTAGATCCAGTTGTTTGAGGCCTTGAAATAGGAATTTCCACCCGACTATATCATAGGCTTTTTCCATGTTGAGTTTGAGTGCAACCAAGATTTTTTTTCCTGTCATTGAGTTAAATTTGTTCATTATCTCATGTGTTAATAATATATTGTCATGGATAGACTATTGTGGGGCAAAGGTACTTTAGACTGAGCAATGGGTGCATTACGCTGACCAAAATTATGGCAATAATCTCATACAAAGTATTGCATAAACTGATTGGATAGAACTGCATTGTCGATGTTGGGTTGTCAAGCTTTGGAATTAGACCAATGAGTGTGTGGTTGATTTGTTTTAGAAGCTTGCCATGAGGAAAGAATGAATTTATGGTGTGGCAGACCTCTTTGTGAATTACATACCAATAATCTTGGGACAAAGCCTCGCCAAAACCATCGGAACCTGGGGACCTTGAATTTATATATTTGAAAAACTGCATCCTTAATTTCAGAGTCCTCAATAGGCTTTGCTAGATTATCATTATCTTCTTGAGTCAACACCTTTGGCAGGTCGACATTAATGGTCGAATCACCATTCGTTGATTTAAAGCGTGTGGTAAATTCTTGCACGAATCGATTCTGAATCTGGGCCCATCATTCACCCATACTTCCGATGCATCTTTGATTTTAGCAATAGTGGATTGTGATTTCCTGACTTTCGTCGATTGATGGAAATAACGGAAATTTGTGCCGTCATTAACTAACATTCTTTTTGTGTCATTCCTCTGCAGTATTTCTAGTTAAACAAATGCATTTTCTCACATTGTTTGACAAGTCTACAATGCCAATTATTAAGACGAGTATTGTTAGGCTGAGATACAAGTTTCTTTCAATCTGCATTAGTTTCTTAGTATTACTTTCAAGTTTTTGATTAAAATTGCCGAATGTAGGTTTACTCGATGATTTGAGATCAAGCTTGATTTTCTTAAGTTTTTGTGCAATACAGTACATTGGTGTATTTAATAACGACACTTTCCAATTTTTGTTAACAAGACAATGTGTATCCTAGTACTAGGCCCACGAGTGCTGGTATCTGAAGTTTGTTTTTCTACAAGGGTGGCCAGGTTTCGTGTTTAGATAAACATAAGAATGGCCCGAACAGGTGAAAGGACTATTGTTCACAATATAATTAGGGAAGATTTGAAGGCAGTCGTCCCTAAAAATGACTCTATCCAATTTTTCACAAATAAGTTTACCACGCAGAAGTTTTTTCCAAGCAAAGATTCTACCCTGTACATTAGCATCATGACCCTTACAACACAAGGAATTTGTTTAGTCTCTGACACCTGGACGCATCCAATTGTGTGCCGCCAACTTTTTCAGAGGAATGTAGCATTTCCCTAAAATCTCCAAGTACACACCAAGGTAAATCAATAATATTGTTAAGTTGATTCAGATGATCACAAAAATATTAACCTTAACATTGTCAGTATTCCATAATAACCAAATACCTCCACATGATTTTGGGGTAAAATGGTATCATAGTTACGAAACCTAGTAATTTGACTATACATTGAGTATTTTGCTCATTAACCATTGTCTCAGTGAGAATTAAAATATCAGGTTTGTTTGTTTGGTTAATAAATCCGACCTCTAATTAACGTTGTGCTTTTTTTGCACCGTGTACATTTGCTTACCCCTAGTAGTAATGACCTCCTATGCTGATTCTACTTGGGTGATTGTTGTCACTTTTTTTTTTGGTCTTTTACTGAGTGCTATCTTTCTTGTGTCGGTAACAAAGGTCTATTTTCGGTGCACCATGCCTAGTCTTAGAAGATGACCCTAGCAGTGGTGACACTGATTGAGTTGATAATATTTCTGCCATCAGAAGAAAAATGTTTGATAAGTAAGCAGTGTACATAAAACAGGAAGTCATTTCATTGCAGAATTATGAAATGAAAAGCCAAGGAAACATTGGGCATCTAGATTTAGTAAAGTGTCAATTAATGTTACTCACCAGACGTAAGTCTATGAACAAATCATAACGAATGGCGAATACTTGCACTATATGTAAATCTTTTTTCTTTTTTTTTGCCCCTTGAGTTTTCCACTATTTTTATTGATTTAAAGACCCATACAAAGGGGCAAAAGTAGAAGCAAAAGGAGACTCAAAAAACAGGCATACTCGTCAAACAAAACCCCATCTTAAGTTTGATGCAGTTTTGAGTTATGAGAAGGCCTGCATCCCGCATCAGCAAGAAACACGAGGGCGTGTTGATTTGCATGTGGTTTGGATTGCGATCCTTCTCCTTATTATGGTTAAGAAATCAGTCTGGTTTCTAACGATTTTTAGTAGGATAATCAGATAAAATATTCAGAATTAGAAAGCTACATCTCGTTTACTTACCAGTTAGCTCCCTGTCACAGGTGTTGAACAATATGATTCAAATGAACAAAGCAGAGTGAACAAAGCAGGACAACAAAATGTTCCTGATAAAGCTACCACTTCGCACAATTTCATAGTCCCCGACTTCATACAGCTCTTAACCAAACAAAGTGCTGCATTACATACATTATTATCACCTGCAAACATACATTATTATCATCTACATTCTAGGCGGAGTATCATTTTATAGCAGCAAAATGTTACATTCAGAGGATGAAGTTACAGAACTTTGCAAAACTATCAATCTTTCAAAATTCCCTCGCATCGAGGTAGCAAGAGTGAGAAGCAGCCAGCAGGGCAGCCCCAATGCTGGAACCATCATTGGCATGCACAATGGTTACTATTTGGATAGACTTGGTCATGAGCACTCTCGGAATTTGTTATAGTGCTCATACAACCCACCAAACATGGCTACTGCAGTCTTTTGGCTTGATAATGTGTCCCTTCCCACTTTCTTTAGAATCCCGTAGATGGCAGCCACAGCCAGACGGGCCCCATGGGTCGCAACTATGTTGCACAGCTTGACTATGACTTGCCTTTTCTTGAGAGAGAGGTTGGGTATCTGAAAATGAGAAAGTGTCATCCTATAGCGAACAGGTAGCAGCAATGAAAAGTTTGTAACAAGACATGAGAAAATTGATGCACTTATATTAATTAACTCGAACTACTTAAAGGAGACTCAACGTGCACAATGCATAAGACTACCCAATTCTGATCCAAACAAAGCATAACAAATTGGACTTAATGGACCTAAAGTTTGACTGATGTTAACAGAATGCATTTTCTTGACAGGCTTATTGAATAAAATCAATAGTAAACCTGAAGATGGCCTCGATTCAAACTTCAAAATAAACCAAGATCCAAGCTGATATTCCATAATTCTTGTTCTGAGCCACTCTAATTATCTGAATTTGAACCCCCCATCCCCAGTGACTTGTTCCTTAGGTGCATCAACGGCATGCAAAAATTCAAGCATATTTCGAGACTCTTAACCATCCCACTCCTTCATATTCTTTGCATATGGAGTTATGGACAATGCAGTGGGAAAGCCCAGTCAAGCCCATAAACACCTTGTGGTCCTTGGTTCGTCAAAGCTCAGACCTGAGGCCTAGCCAGGCTGTCTGTTCAACATTTCGCAGGCAAAGGCCTGCACTCACCACCACAACTGGCCCCAGAAAGCTCTAGTCCACTTTCAGTAAGAGTCAGCCTAACCACTTAGGAGGTTACAGATCTTCCAAACAGATATTAGCGTACACTTTTTACAGCTAGTCTAGGAAGAAACAGGTTGGTGCATAGCAAGTGTTGACACATTAGAGTAAATGAGTCCATATGCCCTTTACTAGGAAAAAAATATATATATGTATACACATACACACACATACATACATACATACATACATATACATACGTATACATATATACATATACCTCTAAAATGTCCTTCATTTTCGCCCCCACAACTTTGAGATCAGGAGATGAGTTGTGATGCATGGCAGACATGTCTGGTGTCCTGCAGTAACCACAGCTCAGATAATCAAATTCCCAAATTCATACACTTATCTTTCGAGTTTTTTCAATCCTTTTGACTCCCCCCCCCCCCAAAAAAAAACAAATTATATATAATTACAAATCCTATTGGAGCGATGGTCAAGGTTCCCATCCAAGTGATCCATGATTGACCCCAAGGTGTAACTTGTACGCCTATGTTTAGTTACGCCTATATCAAACATAATTAGGCTCAAGTAGCAAACTGCATGTTCTACCACAATCCATCACCGGGCCAATTCACTATCCTGGTCATGATGATTTGGGATTTGCTTAGCATGAATGAGTTGCATATGCTATGGATACAAGAAGCATGGGGAGATCATGCATGCGGAAAGCCATTAATTCAGAGGGGATTATTTCCCCAAGCAAAATGAGAAACACCAGAAATGACCGTGGATCTTTGAGACTTGCTTTTGATGACAAGCATCAATCAACAGCAGTATTTCATAGCATAAGACATTTAAATTGTGAAACATAATTGTTGCAGTTCTCTACCAAAAATCCTAAGAAGATCAGCCGGGAAAAGGAGAAGATACCTCAAGATGAATGGAGTCTGCAGCTTTGGAGGGACAGTATCACCAAAGAAGGAAGCCTCTTCAGCCAGTCGACAAAGAACTCTGCGAACTATTTCACCCAAATACATTCCGGAAATCATTTTTTCATAGATCTGTCAGCATCAATTATTAGTCCAAGAATACCGTCAACATCGTGCGAGTCATGAAGCAAAAACATTAACGTTCTGAAGCATATAAGAAGAAGGAGGGGGGGGACCTGCTCTCCTTGGTTCAAACTCTCAAAATCCAAAGCATTATCATATACTTTCAATGGATGATGTGAAGCCTGGAAGTTGACCCATTCCATATTGATAACCTGCAGTACGAAATCCATTATTCCTCCTTCAAGCCTGCTATAGTAGGCTTTAACATTCTATTCAGTTAGCAAGGAAAAGAGTCCATAACAGTGACTAGAAGCTTGTTATACCATCTCCCCTTATCTTGGTGGCATTCCACGCCATTTAGGTATTGCTTGTGCATGTTCCACATAAGCTGCATTTGTTCCTGTGCCCAATATCACCGCAGCAATGACATCTTTGTTTGAGAATCTACCTCCAGCCAATGTACCAACAGTATCATTAACCTAATTATCATCCGAGGTGGTTAGAATTGGGATCCTAGGTAGGATCATACAAGGTCCCCAGGATTAGAATTATACAATCAGTATCAAGGCCATAAAGAAAACAATAAATTCTACTTTAAAAAAATTCAGCAGGTTCTATACACTAATGTATATGCATGTGTGCACGCATGCAGCCGGGGAAGGGGGGTGTTCCTCAATTTCATTGAGAATAAAAATCTAAAACCAAAACCCCAGTATTGATCGTGCCAAAGTGGGCACGAGAAACTCCAAACAACCCCTTAGAAGTAGGGACACTGTTTCTAAAGTACCCACAAAACATTATAGAGAGAGAAGACTTTTAGAAAAAATAATAATAATAGGCAAAAAAGCAAAAGCCAGATGACATACGAGCAATATAGGACGAGAATGAAATTTTAATAACAATCTTCGGACAATACAGACTAGATAGGGCAAGAAAAAGCGACCAATTTTTAAACAATCATAGTCATTAATAGGGAAAAAAGCTCATGAACTATGAGAGAAATTTCAAATTCAATTTAACAATTTCTTCAAAAGTTAACATCTACGATACCTGGACTCTCCATTTTGCCCCGCCGTACCCGCGTCAGACATGACACTCTGCGGATACGACATGGGATACATGTCGGACCCTCATTTAGACTCTATGCAGTGGGGTTGAAAAAATTTAGGAATATATCGTGTTTTTCCTTCCTTCAATTTTTTTTTTTTAAAAAAAATGGATGTTTAATGTTCAACCGTTTGACAAGTTTATAACCTTTTAACTGTTGAAATATCTTTGAAAATCAACTTGAAATTCCAACTTTCATATGTAAAATGCCGAGTCCTCATATCAGTGTCCAAATTTTGGACGGTGTCCCCGCATCCTAAAGGTAGAGCTTTAACAAGTCAGACATTACGATCTGCACCCGTGTCCGACACCCATGTAACATAGGTTAACATATACAATCAAATTAAAACTTTAGTTTTAAAATTCTCGTTGAGCATTAGTCCTATCAGGGTCATAGAATCGTATTATGATCGTCCCCTCCATTTCTTAGATTCCTTTAAGCTCACAACATTCTATCATTATACAGGGTACACTGAGATCAGGGTCAAAGATGTTTTCCAAATGGTAGGGTTCCAAGATCATGGTAGGGAGCTCAACAGCCATGGCATCAACATATCTAGAATGGAAATGATAATAATCCCTCTATCCCATATGTGTTGTCAAATATTAAGAATGTATGAAGGTAACCATTCAATTCTCGTGCTTAAGGTTTATAATTGAAAGTAGTATTCAAAGAGATAAAAGCATTGATTATTTCTTGACAGTTGGAATTTTGCAACAATATGGTGCAAACAAAATGAATATTTTGACAATACATGATAGTGGGAGTAATGATGTAATTTTCTGCAAGGTGGCTATTAAAAATGGACCATTTGGAAGACAACAATATAATGCTGTAGACAATAGGCCCCTATAGAAGCTTACCAAAGCTGTGACATGCATATCAACTCCACGTTTCTTCAATGCTTTTGACAACTCTTCCACTACATCCTGATTCCTGACCAACCTACTCTTTGCAATGAACAGAAGTCAGCAGCAAGAAATAAAAGGGGGCTCCCTAGGGCTGGCATCAGAAGGGACCATTGCTTCAGGGATTGAAATCACAGGGCTCCCCATTTCATGTCAACCTCAAAAGCACTGATGCACATGGTCATGGAAGTAATCAACAGGGAACAATCTCATTTTGTCAAAGCTTGAAAAATGTAGAACAATTTACCGCATCATCTATAGAGAATGCTTTTGTCCATCTGATAAGGTTCCAGAGTCAATGCATGTCTGCATCACAGGACATGAGAAGGAGAAACCAAGTTCCCTTTCTCTATCTGAAGCAAGTTGTAACTTCCCACCTTCTTGAGAAACAAATTTCGCAAGTGCTTCTGCAATATATCCAAGAAGTTCCTGCTACCACAGTAATCTGTAAGTTTTGATAATGTGGGAATCAACATCAACCAAGCCATGCAAGATATGCAAACAGCAAAACACTCACATCTGATGTCCCAACCATCAAGTTGCGAGGAATGGAAACTTCAGCGAATTCCTGATGCTTAATACCACCACCATCCTTGCCACCCAATTGAACCCAAAGAACACAAAAGTTTGTTCCACCAAGGTCCAATGCATAAAACACACCATCCTCATCCCTGATCAAACCCAGTAGAAAACAGGACTTGAGATGGGACAACGAGCTTTAGGAAATATAAGAAATAAAGAGAAACAACTTTCTATCCAATGGTTAGAGACAAGGATGCTATCAAGTTCAATGGTTAGACCTTAGAGATGCGATTTGTAAACTGCCCTGAAGAGAAGCTTTACAAATTCCACCAACCAAAACCACGAGTGAGTTTCAAACTCACTGTAATCAATGTGGGTATCAGCCTTCATCGCCAAGTTACAGAGACTAAAAGTCTCCAACAAATTCACTTAGTCGAAGCAAATCCTGCTCACCATATGAAGAACATGCACACAAAGATTTCATAAATCAGAATACATAAACATATGTCTTCTTTTTTGCTAATCAGACGGAATTCACCTACTACTTCAATCAAAACAAAGCATCCAAATACTGAGAATAACCTCCAAAATCCAAAATTCTTCACTAGAAACACAATGGTAATTCCTAAGTCTGAATACACACAATGCCAGGCACAATTTAAAAAGAGAAAAAGAAGAATACCCAGTTGGAAGATTATCAACGTAGCTGATAAACATCTTGACACGGCTCCCATTTTCAGAAGCAAGACCAGGATGCATCTCTACAACCATGGCATCTGCCACCTCCTTCAACTTCTCAATTGGGGTACCACATTTCTCCTCAAATTCCCTCAAAATCTCTATCGTCCGTGCCCACTTCGCCCCATTCTTCAACTGATGGTTCACAACCACCACCCGCGCCGCACGCGCCGCCGCCACTCCCACCGCCGCCACAACCGCCGCCGCCTCGCCCATCTCTTAAAATTAAAAATTCAATCTTTAAAACAAACAAATGGCAACATGAATACCCAGAATTAAGAACTTCAAGATAACCCACCAAATGGCTAAAATCCAAAGACGTCTTCATATATATGTTTTTTGTTTTGGGGATTTTTGGGGGGGGGGGGGGGGGAGCCCTGGAAGCTGGGATACCTTGAGAATTGGAAAGAGTGAAGGATATGGGCATGTAGCGCAATCTACAAAAGGAAAGAAGAAACATACTTGCCTCAAGAAAAAAATTATGGAAATATTTTTATGTAAGAATTACAATGATTAAGGACAGAGAGGCGCTGGAGCCGGAGCTGGAGCCTTGAGGTGATTTGGGGGATTTTTGCTGTGCTCTGGGTTGCTTAGGAAGGAGACTGCGCGCTGGAAAAGTTCGGTAATGTTGGTGGTTAATTATGCTCCAATGATGTAGTCAAGGCAAATTATTACACATTTTCGAAATCATACATGTGTGTTTTTCAACGAGTATTTATCATATGAACGGTTATTAATACATATTTCATTTGCATAATTTTTAAAAGTATATACTTTCGAGTGTACAATATAAGTTTGAGTAAATATTAGATGGTAATAGATTCGCACCTGTAGGACATGGAAATGTGCAATTATTTTCAATTGTTGCTAGAAATTTCAATGATAAAACTTGGGAAAAAAATAAATCTAAGTCGATCTGATAAATATAGATGACTCAGCATAACAGCATTAGTTAGTTAAAAGAATACAAAAATTGTAGTTATACAAACGCTGAGACACCAACATGTACACCAATACTACCTCACTGATTTTTTGATTTTTTAATCCTAAAAACTAACAAGAGTATAATACCCAATTCATTTGCTCATCGAACCTTCCTACTCCTCAGCCCCCCCCCCCCCAAACTAATTGGTCCCCCCCCCCCCCCCCCCCCCCTCTAGACATTTGCTCCATTCCAGACATTTTATAGTAAACACTTGCCCCTTTCGTCCTTGATCTTCATTGCCATTAATGGTGGCTCTATCTCCTTTTAAACTGAATTCAATTTATTGTCCAAAAAATCTCAATGCCCTGTCCTCAATTCCCTATTCCATTATTTTCAAGGCTGTCAAAAGTTAACCCGACATAATTACCAATCCGAACCGTACACGAAATTAAGTGGGTTTGAATAAAGATTTTTAACCCGTTTAATTAAATGGGTTGAAAACGTTTAGCCCATTTAATTAATTGGGTTAGATACAAGTTGAGAATTTTGACCCCAAAAAAATACATATTTAACCGGTTTAATTAAATTGGTCAAATAGTTTAATCTGTTTACCCAATTACCATGTACTTTTTTGGAGGAATTGTGAAAATATGGGGTTTAATCAAGGCGATCTTTACTTTGTGATTGTGGTTCTTGTAGATCATGGATAATAATTGCATTATGCTAATATTAAACTCAAAGGATTGATTTATAGTGTTTGATAATCATATTTTTAATCAAATATTAAACGGATAGCCGGATAACCTAAACCTGACCTGTTTATATTAAATGGATTAATAGATAAATTTCAAGTCAACCCGTTAAAAAAATAAACGAGTACAGATCAAGGTTTTCAACTCCGTTTAATGAACGGATTAGGTTCAGGTTGAGAATTTCTCAACCCGTTTAAGTTTGATACGAGCACGAACTCAACCCAATATGATCTGTTTGACAGCCCTAATTATTTCCAGTGAACAGTCGAAATTCGAGACAACCAAAGCAGTCATGGCGAAAGATATTTGAGGGTTTGTGTTGAAGATTCAGACTAGGTATCAATCTTGAGGTTAGTTGCTCTTGATTGTAGAAATTGAAGGATTTTTGGAGTTGAAAGAAATAAATTCCATGCATGTTCAAATTAGCAATTCAATATTAATTTTAAGGTGTTTGGTTTCGATTATTACTTTATTTTATAACTAAACGCTTGCCCCTTTGGTCCTTCGATCTTCATTTCCATCAATGGTGGCTCCATCTCCTTCTTTTAAAGTAAGCTCAATTCAAAAAAAACTCAATGCCATGTCCCCCATTATTTCCAATGAACGATCGAGACTCGAGACAACCAGAGCAGCCATGATGAAAGATATTGGAGGGTTAGTGTTAAAGGTTCAAACTGGGTATCAATATGGAGGTTACTTGCTTATCCTCATCAGTCTATCTCTACTTCAGGTTTTCCATCTCCATGTTTTTGCTTATCCTAGAGGTATACGTAGTTGTTGAGATTTTTCTATGTTGTGCAAGGAATTAAGATTGATTCAAGTATGGATCGTTAGTGCACCAAATATAAACCTAAACGAGTCTGTATTCCCCACCTTCGCAAATGATATAACTCTCTTTCTCTGTTGCTTTTTCTCTTTTACTATGAATATGAATGTCATTGCTTGAAACAATCATCCTTGGTTGTAAAGTCAATTTGCTTATCTTCGAAGCACTATGCTTGAGACTCTTGAGAATTTTTATTTTCAAAACTTGTGATTGATGTCTCTTACGATCAAACCAACTTAGCAACAGTAAACAAACAATCACCAACTCTGATAACACTATAATTCATGACGCTATAAAGAAGTTAAACAAAGTGATTGTTAAGTCATCTAATGTAAAAAAGTTTCAGCTCATGACTCATAGTCAATAATCGCTATAAGTACAGCGTGAGTGGCTTCATAATGCACACCAACAACCAACATTATTCTAAATCCTATTTGCTAAGATATTGAGTCATCTCATGTAGTCTTCTGCCTTAGGAGGAACCTAAAACAGTAGAAAGGAAGCTTCTCCTTTTTTGCATCCTCAGGAAAACCTTTGAACACAAGAACTTTAATATGATTAGCTTAATAACAAGAGCTAAATAATTCATACCAAATTACTACCTAAATAAAGAATTTGAATTGTCACTTCTATCAGTAAACTAATTCAGTGGAAACTACATGAATTGAGGGGATGTAGCATCCAAACTCATTGTCTCTGGAGTTAGATTACTTGGTAGGGATGCTAAATCTCCCCAACCACTTGGATTGTTTGGATAGCTACCCCATATATCAATTGATCATAAAAGCACTATTAGACAATGATGAGATATATGCTGGGCAAGTTATGTACAACTAAAAACACTGTTTCATACCTGTGAAAATGTTGAAGTGTTTTCTGCATTTGTACAAATTATAGGCCTTATGACCTATAAAATAAAATAGTAATTAACAATTTTTCAACCAAAATGCTTTAAAAAGTAAGCATAGACCATGTTACCTATTCCTAAAATTTGCAAAATAAAATTCATTACCTTTTGTTTCTCTTGACTTAACCCAACTTGTTGGTTAGTGCTTTTACCTCTTTTTTTTCTTTTGAAGTGCTTTATCGATAGTAGATTTCCGTCATTGCTTGCACGGACGACCTTTCCGTTTAACTATTGTAAGATCAAGCACAGGATCGTGTTCTTTAATTTGAGAAATATGGGCTTCGTCGTTGGCTGCTTGTACTTATTAGTGCAGAAAACAATAATCATATTCTTAAGAAACAACAAAATCCTTTCAAAAATTAAATTAAATACAAGCATTTTTATATTAAAAAAATAAAGAATAAGATGTGAAAAGTAAAAATGTGTGTTACCTTCATGGTCAACTCCATCACAACTTGCGATCTCCATCTTTAATCTTTGTATGCCTGTAGAAGGGAAAAAAATACTACGACAAATCAGATTGTGCCAAGTGTAAAAAAATCGACCAATTATAGATTACCATATGTCACGTTGATTTTGGTTGACCCGTTTGGTCAAAATTAAGTTTAACCAATTAAAAACTGCCACATGTAATTGATGATGCAAAAATTAATAATGATTTTCTTTATTTAAAAATAAGGAAATAATTACTGTGCCTAGACCCAAAACCTAACTCTAACCCTAACTGGTAAAGCCTATAAATAAGGATCCTTCCCCTTCATTTGGAGAAGGTCAGCATTCGCAGAATTCAGAGCTCAGACAGCAAGGAGCATCCAGCTACCAACCGAGAATGATCAAAGCTTGCAGAGCTTCAGAAACTACAACCAGCAACTTGTAGATCAAAATCAAGAACAGTCTTCAGAGTTCTCCAACTGATTTGCATCAACCGAGATCAAGTATCAAGCCCTCGAAATACTCAAGTCATTAGGAGATTGAATCAGAGATCATCTCATTGTATTAAATTCAGATATTGTACCTATACATATTACATCAATACAAAGATTAAATTTGTTTTCTGAATTTCCTATCTAATTTATTTTAGGCGCAAAATTTGTGTTTACAAATTTTTGGCACGCCCAGTAGGACATCTCTATCTCTCATCTCTTTCTCCAAAATACAAAGTCTGCACTTCCTCGAAGATAACATGGCCCCTAAAAATGCTATCACCCAATCTTCAAGGAAAGCTAGCCGATCTGCATCTCAGGGATCAACAACTGCTAGTGCTACATCTGGTGGTGTCATGACTAGAAGTATGACAAAAGCTGCTACCGCTATCACCGGAGAGCAATCAATTGTGGCTGCACCATCACAGTCACATAAGATCCAAAACCTCGGCTCCAAGGTATCTGATGAAGTCAATCAAATTGCTTCAAATGTTCTGAAGCAAAAATCTGTTGCTAGCTTCATCATGCCACAAATAGTTCTATGTGGGATGGATGAACTCTAAACTCACACCAACCCTGCTTTCCAACCCTTCAATTTTGAAGAAATTGGTTATTCAAGCAGTGATTCCTCTTTAGCATCCTCAAAGAGATCACTTTCCACGCATGCTAAAGATGAATCCTCTAACACTGTCATCATGCCAGTTATGGTGACAGCGGCTACTAACTTTGAAGAATAACTGGTAAGTATGAAGGCTACCCTGGATAGGCTCTCTAAAGAGAGCGCAGAAAAGGACGCCCAAATCAAGCGCCAAAACGACCAGATTGCTGAGCTGATAAAGAAGCTGGAAAAGAAATCCTCTGAAGCTTCCAACAAAGTTCAGGCATTGAAGACTCTAATAAAGAGTCCAACCACAGTGAAGAATCTGACGATAAGCGCAAGGCAAAGAAGGACTGCTCTTTAGGCTCGATGTCTGTTTAGCAGATTCAAATCTTGATAGCAAATGCAGTCAAGGCTCATTTGGGAGGAGGGTCTCACAAGACCCACTTGTATACAAAGCCTTATACGAATAGGATTGATGCTCTTCGCATGCCCCATAGCTATCAGCCTCCCAAGTTCAACCAGTTCATGGCAAAGGCAAACCCAAACAGCATATTACCCACTTCATTAAGACGTGCAGTAATGCTGGCACAGAGGGGGACCGACTGATGAAACAGTTTGTTTGTACTCTAAAAGGGATTGCATTTGACTGGTGCACAGACTTGGAGTCAGAGTCCATTGACAGCTGGGAACAAATGGAGCCGGAGTTCCTGAATCGGTTCTACATCACTCAACGTGTTGTTAACATGATAGAGCTAACAAAAACTAGATAATAGAAGGATGAGCTAGTTCTTGATTACATTAATCGCTGGAGATCCCTAAGTCTCGAGTGCGAGGACCATCTATCAGAAGCTTCAACAATTGAAATGTGTGCTCAGGGCATGGAGAGTGATTTACCATACGTCTTACAGATGAGTAAGCCAAAGACCTTCCAAGAATTGGCAATGAAAGCTCATGATATGGAGATGACAATCGCAAGTCGCTGTGGCAAGTCTTCTTCCTCATCTAACGCTAGAAAGGACAAGGGTGAATTCAAGAAAATTCCCAAGTCCACAAAGTCCTCAAACAAAGAATCCATGGTTGTTTCAATTGGAGAGCTGATTCGAATCTCTGAAAAGCCCAAGTATGAAAATAAAAAGGGTGGATTCTCAAAGGATACTAGAAAGAACCATCCTACATTAAAGGAATTGTAGGCGAAGAAATACCCCTTCTCTAACTCAGACTTGTCAGAAGTGTTTGATAATCTCCTTGAAAATGGGGTTATCGAACTTCCAGAACCAAAACGGCCCAAAGAAGGTGGAAGGATTACCGACCCAAAATATTATCGGTATCACAGGATGGTCAGTCACCCTCTCGAGAAATACATTACGCTCAAGGAGTGCATTATGCAGCTTGTTAGGGATGGGAAAATAATATTGGATTTGAATGACACTATCGAGATAAATCATAGTTTCACCCAACTGGAGTGTTCTTCATCGCCTTGGCAGCAAAAACATACTCGACCTCAAGGTAGAGTAAACACTGAATTGATTTCCAGCCGAGGAGAGAAGTTAACTACAATTCAATTTGGAAGTTTAGAGCCTGTTCCAATTAAATCCCAAAGACCTTTTACAGAGGGCGATCTTTTTGTGGATGTCTCTCTTAGAGTTGATGATGATGATGAAGAGGGATGGACTCTTGACACTCGTCGTAGGCCAAGAAAACAAAGTCAAGTGCAATCACCATCTCTCCACCATAGAAAGAGACAAGGAAGAAAGAAGAGCTCTCTCCATACAAAGGGGAAGAAGAAGTCCAAGAACATCAAAAGGTACGAAATTGTGCCTATTAACCTACTTAAGCAGACACCGCTTGTTCCTGTCACACTTGAGGAGTTCTTTCCAATAGGTTTCTTTAAGAAAATCACATTCAACATGACCTCGTGTTCTGAGCTCGAAGAAGAGGAAGACGAAGGAAGTGACATATAAGAAAAGTCTCAAAGAGTAGCTGACAAGACCCTGACTATTCTGAAGGCTTTGCCAGCCCGCATGGACTAGAGATAAATATTTTGTTTTCCCGATGGGATGCGCCAACATGTTGTTGCTACCTTACAACATCTAGAACTTTACGCTGATAAAGTCAAGGATATGGGAGGATCAACAGAAAGCCCCATTCAGTGTGCCTCTTACAACACTGCAGTCACTTTTACTGACGATGACTTATTGTTGGGATCCAAGCCTCATAATCGTCCTTTGTTTGTGACTAGTTGCATTAGGGAGTAGAAAGTCAGGTGCATTCTTGTGGATGGAGGGTCAGCCATCAACATCATGCCCAAGTCTACAATGAACGACTTAGATATCACAGTAGAAGAATTATCTAAGAGCCGAACGATGATTCAAAGCTTTAACCTTGAAGGTCAGCGTGCAATCGGCATGATTCGCGTTGAACTAATAACGGGAGATTTGGCAACATCCTCCATCTTTCATGTAATCGAAACTAAGACTTCCTATATGTTATTACTTGGGCGATCATGGTTTCATGAGCATGGAATAGTGGCTGCCACTTTACACCAGTACCTTAAGTATTACGGAGATGGAGAGAAGAAATTAAATGGGGATGTCAAGGCATTAACTAAGGCTGAGTCTCATTTTGCAGACGCAAGGTTCTTTGAAAAAGGTGTTGCACCTAAAGAAACCATGTCGTCAACCATTTCTTCCACAAAAAAAGGTGTCACAAAGAAGGCCCCTCGAGCAACAAAAGATGATGCTCTTAAGCAGTAGCTAGAGAAAGAAGCAAGCAAGCAAGGTAGCACCACTTCTTGTGTTGAGCAAGTTGCTAAACCGGCTGTCGCTTCAACGGGGTCAATACCGCCAATTTTTAAGTTATGTACCTAGGTCTCGCCGTAAGGAGGGCAAAATGCCCTTTGGCGAGTGCATAGGCCGTAGCATCAAGACCAAAGCTACTAAGAGTGATGCAGCTAGCATAACTTCCCTAAAAGAGAGTGTAACAGTTCTAACCCTTAAGGTGTGGCAGGCTAAGGTGAGTCGGCCCCGTATTCCGGGGTTTGTCGCCTCTTCTAAGGAAAATGATGACTTGCTAAGCGTGCGGACTAAAGAAGGATTTGATCCCAATGCCTATAAGCTTATGGAAAAGGTTGGCTACGACTTTCAAAACCTAACTACCTTAGGAAAGATAGTCGAGGTCAAGCCTCATGGACTTAATGAAACTCAGAAAAAAAATCCAAGAGCAGGGAGGCTCAGTAGGCATCTCAAAAGTTAGACTGGGTTTCACGCCACCGCAGCCAGTCAGAATCTCGGGGCGACGAAAGGACAAGAAGGTGTCGACTCAACACATCTCAGCTGAAGAATTGGATGAGAGTGAAGAGGAAAGTACTTCACCTAACCCAAAACCCTTTGTGTTTGATCTCCGAGAAAATGTCCATCAGTGTTCACCCGAATAGGGAAAGGGAAAGGCCATAGAAAAATCTTTGTTTTTAACAGAATCAAAGATGTTCCCCAGCCAAGGCGTTCATTGTTTGCCAGGATAAAAAATACTGAAGAGTCTACAAGCTCACAGCTTCAACAGGAGAAAAGTTCTGCATTTAGTCGCGTGGGAGTGATAAATGAAGTTCAGAGCTCTATCCCTTCCCGTATGAAGCATTTCTCCAGCTTGGATGTGAAGACAGATGGTTCATTAAGAGTAAAGAGGCGTACTGTGATCTTCACCGGTCAACAAAACAACTCTAACTCTAGCAATGAGGCGGAGGAAGAAGAAGTTGTTTCTTCCAATCATATCATAGCCCATGAATGTGATGACTCATACTTAGAGATAGAGTTAGCCGAAACTCTAGAGACTTTCGAAGATGGGGGATAGTCTACAGTTGATGAGTTAAAAGAGTTGAATCTTGGGACCAATGAAGAGCCTTGTCTTATCTACGTAAGCTCATCACTTACACCCGAGGAGGAAAAATAGTACTTGGAACTCCTGTCTGAGTATAAGGACGGATTTGCCTGGAGCTATAAAGAAATGCCCGGGTTGGATCCAAAAGTCGCAGTCCATTGCCTGTCTATCAAAGGGATGTTTCATCTAAGAAGCAACCTCAGCGACGTTTTCGCGAAGAGCTGGTACCAGAAATTGAAAAAGAGGTCAACAAACTCATAGAGGCAGGATTCATTCGTGAGATCAAATACCCAACGTGGATCGCAAACATTGTGCCGATCAGGAAGAAAAATTGGCAACTTCGTATTTTTGTGGACTTTGGGAATCTCAACGACGTTTGTCCAAAAGATGATTTCCCGTTGCCTGTCACGGAACTCATGATCGACTCAACTACAAGGCATGAAGCATTGTCGTTCATGGATTGTACCACAGGATACAATCAGATTCTGATGGCGCTAGAGGATCAAGAGACCACAGCTTTCTGCACACCTAAAGGCATTTTTTGCTATAAGGTGATGCCTTTCGAGCTTAAGAATGCAGGAGTAACTTACCAAAGGGCAATGCAAACAATTTTCGACGATATGCTTCACAAAAAAGTTGAGTGCTACGTCGATGATTTAGTGGTCAAGTTAAAGAAGAGGGCAGACCAGTTACAAGATATTCGTCTAATCTTTAAGCGATTACGGAGATGCCAATTGAAGATGAACCCACTCAAGTGCGCGTTCGATGTCACCTCCAAAAAATTCTTGAGCTTCATTGTTCACCATCAGGGAATTGAGATTGACCAATCGAAGATCAAGATAATTCAAGAGATGCCTGAGTCAAAGAATCTCAAAGAGCTTCGCAGACTTCAAGGTTACTTTGCATACATCTAAAGATTTATCTCAAATCTTACAGGACGTTGCCACCCCTTCAGCCACTTATGAAAAAGGGAGCACTGCTTGAATGAATTCATGTCAAGCGGCTTTCAAGAAAATAAAGGAATGTTTGTCCCACCCTCCGGTATTGGGGGCACCCATCCTTGGCAAGCCTCTTCGACTGTACATTGCAGCTCAGGAAAAATCCTTAGGAGCATTACGTATACAGGAAAATGAGGAAGGGAAAGAATTCGCCTTGTACTACTTAAGTCTTACATTGGTCGGCGCTGAATTAAAGTACTCCCCTATTGAAAAGATGTGCTTGTCGCTCATCTTTGCCATCCAGAAACTCAAGCATTACATGCAGGCCTATACAATGCGAGTGATCTTCAAAGCTGATCCCATCAAGTACATCTTGTCTAGGCTAATCTTGAATGGGCGACTAGCAAAATGGGCGATCATCTTAAAACAGAACAACCTTGCCTATGTACCCCAAAGAGCAGTTAAGGGACAAGCGTTGGTAGATTTCTTAGCAGATCATCCCATTCCCGATGATTGGGAGCTAAATGATGATTTGTCAGGAGAAGGCGTGTTCTACATCGATATCCTCCCTCCTTGGGAGATGTATTTCGATGGTGCTGCTAGGCGTGATGGTGCTGGTGCAGGAGTGGTCTTCGTCTCCCCCGAAAAGCACATTCTCCTGTATTCACTTATGCTCACTCAGTTATGCTCTAACAATGCGGCGGAATACCAAGCGCTTAGCTTGGGTCTTAAAATGGCTATTGAGATGGGGATCGCCGACCTTAACATATATGGTGACTCACAGTTGGTCATCAATCAACAACTTGACGAATACAAGGTTAAGAAAGAGGACCTTGTCCCATATCACAGGCAAGCATTATGCCTGCTAAATAAGTTGGAGATGGTCAAGTTAGAGCATGTGCCAAGGAGTGCCAACAAGATGGCTAACGCACTAGCAAGCCTCGTAGCAACTTTGGCATTGGGGGTAGAAGAAGGAATGACAATTCCAGTATGTAGCTGCTGGGTTGTTCCGCCGATGATGAAGACTCATATGAAGACGCCAACATGATCTGTGTTCTTGAAATAGATACAGAAGACTAACGTCAACCTATAATTGAGTACGTAGAGTATGGAAAACTTCCTAGTGACCCAAGGCATAAGACGGAAATACAGCAGAGAGCTCCGAGCTTCCTTTACTACAATGGAACGCTCTATCGACGCTCTTTTCCTGGCCTTTGGTTACAATGTTTGGACCTGGAAGAGGCAAAGCAAGCGATGACGGAAGCTCATTCAGGCATATGTGGAGTGCACTAATAAGGGCTTAGGCTACACGATCGCATTAAAAGGATGGGTTACTACTGGCCTATGATGTAAGATTGCATAGATTATGCAAAGAGGTGTGATGCTTGCCAGTTTCATGCTAACTTCATACATCACCCTCCCAAACCTCTCTATGCAATAGTTACATCTTGGCCATTTTTGAGGCATGGGGCTTAATGTCGTTGAACCAATTATGCCTAAATCGCCTGCTGGTCACTCCTACATCTTAGCTGTCACTGATTACTTCTCTAAGGTGGAAGCAATTCCATTAAGGGAGGTCAAAAAAGCAAATGTGGTTAACTTCATAAGGACACACATTATCTATCGATATGGTGTATCGAGGTACATTATCACTGATAATGGTAAGCCCTTCTTCAACAGCCTGATGACTAGCCTGTGCGAGAAGTTTAAGTTTGCCCAACATAAGTCTTTTATATACAATGCCTCTGCAAATGGCCTGGCAGAAACCTTTAATAAAACACTTTACAGCTTACTCAAAAAGGTTTTCGCAAAGTCTAAACGAGATTGGCATGAAAGACTAAGGGAAGCTCTTTAGGCATATCGAATAACGTACAAGACGCCAACACAGTCGACCCCATTCGCTTTGGTGTATAGAGTTAAAGTCGTTCTACCATTGCAGCTTCAAATCCCATCACTCCACATTGCCATATAGGAAGGTTTGACGAAAGACGAAAATCACAGGCTTTGCTTAGCTGAGTTAGAAGCCCTTGATGAGAGAAGACTTCAGGCACAACAAAAGCCATAATGCCACCAAGCCCGTCTATCAAGAGCGTTCAACAAAAAGATCTGACCACACTCATTCCAAGTCGGAGACCAGGGGTTGGAAGTAAGAAGATCGATCATTGTCTCCTACAAATCTGGAAGCAAATTCACCTCCAAGTGGGATAGTCCCTATATAGTCAGAGAAATCTACACAAATGGAGCCTACAAGATAGTAGATGGACAAGGGGTTCAAGTAGGACCCATAAATGGCAAGTTCTTAAAGCGCTACTACCCTTGATATGGTATATCGCCAAGCTCCTAAGTAAGAGCCTAAACTACTCGTTCTTCAAGTTAAATTCCTTTGTAATACTGCTGCCCCGCAAGAGTCCAAACTGTGAACGCCAAACAAAGCAAAAAAAAATGTTATGTCCTTGAACTATGTATGGCTTGATCCTTTAGGATATTACATTCCCTTTAGGTATGTAGGCAACTTGGGTATATTCCTAAGTACAGCCGTAAAAAAAAAAAAAAAGGATGAATAAACTGTGTTAGTGCTCATTGGTTTTGTTCGTTGGATACAGCTACATATTATTGCATACAGTTGAATTGAAAGATTCATCTTATTGCAATATATCAAAACCAATCCCAATAAAACGACACTAAGTCCAAAAAGAAATAACAAGTCACAAAGTGAGAAAAAAAAATCTAGAACAAAGTCACTGGATATGATCTAGGCATCTAGTGCGCCTAAAAGCTCTTGGACACGTTTTCTTGCTACTTCAACTTGAGTCGTTTCTTCTACGGTAACTTGGGACGCAACATCTAAATCAGCAACCTCTTTTTCAAGAAGAGATACACCATCTCTGGCTCTCTTCAATGAAGCTTTAGTCTCCACTAATTTCTCTTACAATTCCAGCTCATTCACTTTTGCTCGTTCAAGATTTGCCTCAAGTAGGTTCTTTCGCTTATGAGCTTGGGCGATAGCAGTTGTTCGCTCATCAAACCGTGCACCAACCCTTTCCACTGAAGCTCATGCCTCCCCAAGTTTGTCTAATAAGGCTGTTCGCTTGCTTAGCATATCTTCGGTAGGCTTCCGATCTTCTAATTGGGCTTTCAACTGCAGGTACTGTCCGATTTCGTTCAAATATGCCTCGACACTATTCTTTAGCCCCAAATAATCTACCTGGAAGGATGATAATGTTTCATATATTTGCTCAGCTTCCTAGCAGATGTTTGCAAGGTTGCCTTCTGTCTTTGAGATGAACTTTTTCAACTGTTGTTGAAGACGTTGCATCACACTTAAGGCCAGATCGTTAAACATGCTAGAACCAATTCTCCCAGGAAAGTAGGTTGCAATAGAAGGAGTAGGTGATCAACAGTGCTCTGTTTGTTTCACTGGTGATGTTATTATGTTAATAGAATCGTCCTTAGTTGACTTGGCAGTAGGCACAGTCAAGGTGGCTTCACTATCTTTGTCACCAAATGCGGCCTTAAGTCTGTCTCCGACTTCGGCAGTATATCCCTACCTTAAAAGGAGGATTAAGTCAAAAAAAAGAAAAAGGAAAGGAAAGGGGGCAGGATAACAAGATGCACCTCTCCCTTTGCTTTGTTATCTGATTTCAATGAGCTCATCGCACTGTTAGACTTGTTCTTGGAGCTAGGTAGCTTGGTTGCAATGTCTGGTTTGCTCTTCGAGCCTGACAAATTCTTCGCTCCACTAATAGAGGACCTAATACCTAAACCTCTCAAAGCTTCAATCTTCTCTTTCCCAGGCAAACAACTTCTACGTTTCTGAGGAGATGTGTCTGCTCCCAACAAGGAACTATCGCCTCCTTCCTTTCTAAGCTCAGCTAGGGATAGGGCATGTTCTTTACACTGCTGCATGATTGGCTTATGTGCACTCGTTTTTTCGGAAGTGACAACTAAGGCGGATGCATCGTCAGCAACTCTTACTTTAGAAGCTCTTTGAGGTTGCATAGCCTCGCCTCTAGGATATTTAGGCCCTTGAGAGAAAAGATCTCCCCGCGAAGATCGCCACCAATTAGCATATGCAATAATGACCAGTGTAGAGTTCTTATTAAGAGGAACAGGAATTGTCACGCTGGACCTTATTATGTGTTCTGCAAGGTTGAACCAATAGCAAGCTATGTCCTGTAAGGTGCCCTCTCGGTCATTCATTCGTGGCTCACTTAGTACATCTTGATAGAAGCCAAATTATTGCCCAAACTTGCAAGGGAAGTACGGTTCAATCACAATTGTTCTTCCTTGTCGCAAGGTCAAAAACCCAGAGTGGAGGCAAATCAAGTATGCTCTCTAGCTTGAGGATAAATTTTGGGTGTCAATCAAGGTGATCGATGTATCCTTCATAAGAGCATTAGAGTACATGACATATGGATCCTTGCATTTCAATAGCTCTCGAGCTTTGTGTATGTCAAGGATTCGATTCATCTTTTCACCAGAGAACCTCACCATCTTAGGATGGCCGTGCCGATGATGGGGATGATCAAAATAAGTTTGGAACTAAGTCCCTAACCATCCATAAATGTAGTGAATAGGGAAAATTACTTCCAATTTTTTCAAACTCCGAGCCATAGAAATTCTATTCAACCCTTAATAAATGCTAGTCAAAGCAGGAATTGCTAGGTTTAGACATTCCCTGTGAGCCAGTCTGCTTGCAGCTATAAACACGGCTGGGCGAATAAGGCACACTGCTTTAGTTGGTAGCATAAAGGAGCACAGTCAACAGGAAATAAGGGCAGCAAGGTATGTCTCTTCGATTACGGCCTTAGGAATGTTGAGTGTCAGAAAAGGATCCTTCTCTCTCTTTGTTCACCTTGTGCGAGGAGCAATTAGATCAAATGGACATGATGTATCTGTCGGAGCTTTAACTCACTTTCTGTTGTCACGACTAGGAGGAGGTGTGTAAATCTGTAGCCTCGAAACCAGAAGCATATCCATTCACAAGCAGTAAGTTGAACGATGCCATGAACATCTTGGCATAGTCTGTGGAATGCAGAGAAGAGGAACGAGCAAGTCACTGGAATATTATTATCTCCACGTCCCGCAGAAAGGAGTTCTCTCACAGATGGAATGACTTCTTCATAGTAAGCACCGTCAGCTGAAAGTCCACCTATAGCGCGCAAATCTCATAAGGAGATAGACATGTTGCCGCTCTCTGTGCAAAAGATGTTGGTAGTATGGCATCGCAGTTCGCAGAATGCCTTACAAACTATAAGACTCATGTCATAGGAGAACAAGGATTCATACAGTCCATTGCAGAGCCTCCATTCCATGAGTCTTTCTTTGTTGCAACAAAGAACGTCTTCAAGTCATTCCCAGTAGCATGGTATGAAGAAGTTGTTGGAGAAACAGGGTGAAAAACCGCCGCAAAACAGTGCCTTGTTCATAATGCGATGTCGAAGTAAGGGTGCTGCCTCTTAAGAAGGGGTTGAAGATGCAAATAATAGCGAGCTAAGCTTCAAGACTCTCAAAGTCGAGATGACTCTGTCTGAACTTTGTATGTCGCGGGTAGATTCCACACTCCAGCATGAATCCACAAGGTAGTTATGGAGTAAAGAGTATCTGGACGGTAGGGACATTGACATATCTACGAGGAGAGTCACGCCTTCGTCAATTGGATTGTCTTCTCTGTCCAGGATGGTAAGAGTTGACTTCTTGGGATTTGAGGATGAGTCCAGAAAATGCACTATGGTGAAAGAAGACCGGCAAGTCGACTCTAATTAGATTAAGTAAGGAAGTCTCCTGCGAAGAATCGAATCTATATGGAGAAATGATTCCTCGTCTTAAAAGTTGACCTCACTTTGCGACCTAATCGAAGGAGTCACAGATGGAAGGAAGAAATTCAAGTCAACCCCAATTAGATTAAGTAAGGAAGTCTCCTGCGAAGAATCGAATCTACGGAGAGAAACGATTCCTTATCTTAAAAGTCGACCTCACTTCGTAATCTTATCGGAGGAGTCGTTGCTGGAAGAAAGAAATTCAAGTCAACCCCAATTAGATTAAGGTGAGGGAGTCTCCTGTGAAGAATCAAATCTACGAGGAGAAACAATTCTTTGCCTTAAAAGTCGACCTCACTTCACGATCTAATCGGAGGAGTCACGACTGGAAGGAAGAAATTTAAGTTGATTCAACAGCTTCCTATAAAAAAAAGGGGAAGCATTAGTTTAAGTTTCCTAAAAAAGGGAGACTAAAAAAAAGGAAAAATCACAAAAAAAAAATCAAAGGCTCTTGAAAAACACAAGGGAAATCACAAGAAAAAGGAAAAAAGATGGTAAAGTCACGTCAGTTACTCAGCAAAAGAAGAAAAAAAATCAAGGAAAAAAAAGGGGAGGAACACAAGTGAGCACCAATGGAAGGCAAAAACAAAGCTTGCCAAATTACAATAACATGTTCATGTTGTCAGAACAACACTCTGAAGTAATTTGCCATTAGATTTCCCAAAATTAGCTTCTGTCAAACGTGAAGTCAGCTTCTCCTTTTCTCTGTTCCGCCATCCGCCATAACCATAGAGTGTTTGTTTTGATTTTTCTCAAGCCCACCCCCCCCCCCAAAAAAAACAGAGGCAAAGGGGCTTATGGAGATGATATGACATTAACACTTCGGTTAAATTTTGCCCCAAAAAAAAAGCCAAAAAAAAAAAAAAGAAAAGAAACAAGTCAGAGAAGCTTGCCATGGCTGCGTGAGAAGGAAAGCTTATATATATATATATATATATATATATATATATATATATATATATATAATTTTAAATCCTTCACTGTCCACTTTTCTCCCCATAGCAAACCTGTCAACATCAATTTTATGAATTTACGTAGAAGATTAGAGTTCGATACCAAGAAAATTGTCAACAACGAAAACCCTATTTTTTCGAGCCTCAGGGGTGTAAGGTTTGAGGAGGTCAAAACAAATTGATCAATGAAGAAAAAGTGGAAAAAAGGAATGGTAAAGGATAAATATCAGAGGATGAGGAATCTTGGATTTGCACTGTGCACTGCCTGTTTCTCTTTGACGCAAATCATCGAACAGTTGGTGTGCACTGTGCAGCACCCCTCTCTCTCTCTCTTTCTGGGCATCTCTCTTTCCTCGTGATAGAGAGAATGAGAGGTTGTAGGGATCCACCCGTTTCACCATAAGGAGGAAGGAAAGAAAAAAGATTAAAGAAAAAAAAAAAAAGGAAGTATGATGGAGGGTTCTAAGGCTTCAATCCTTGTTTTGGGTTGTTTCTCTCTCATCTTTGCATGGCTCAGGCTCGATCCCCTACTCCTGCTCCTGCGCCCAGAAGCGATGGGACAAGTGTTGATAAAGGGATTGTATATGCGTTAATGTTCACAGCATTGGCATTGACATACCTTATCCGTTGAAGCTGCAACCATGGGAAGTAGCCTCTATGGGTGGGTTTATATAGCATGGAAGACTTGGGATTCCTACTTCTACTCCAACACATATATTATCTTTTGAAGTTGCTGATAATCTTTATCAAGAGTCGGTGATATAATTCTATCACAAATCCTCTACTTAAGATTATCACATGTGAAAAAAATATATAAAATAAAATAAAGAGCAAAAAAGATCAAAAGACAGGTCGTGCGCTGTACTTGTACTTCTTATCAAAAAGCCATCAACTCATCTTTTTTTTTTAAAAAAAAAAGAAGGGATCACAAAAAAAAAGTGAGGGTTTTCTTGGGCGTTGATTTACTCTCCTGAGCCCAAATATCGACCAACCTTAATTCTCCTAAAAGTTTGTCAAGTTGGACCTCACATTAATGGTGTTCAATTTATTAAATTTCAAAAAAAAAACAAAATCAGGCAAGTGCCAAGTCAAAAAAATTACTTGGCAAATAAAAAAATTGACCCAATAAATTTTTGATTATTGGCATCAATTAAGCGTTCGAGACTCAGCAGTTTCCCCAAAAAAACACACATTTCAAATTTGTGTACGCGGCCGACTCTCGAGGGAACATTTGTAGAAGGCAAAAAAATACTATGACAAATCAGATGGTACCACATGTAAAAAAATCGATCAATTACAGATTACCATGTGTCACGTTGACTTTGGTGGACCCGCTTGATCAAAATTAAGTTCAATCAATTAAAAGCTGCCGCGTGTCATTGATGATGCAGAAATTAGTAATTACTTTCTTTATTTAAAAATAAGAAAATAATTACTGGGCCTAGGCGCAAAACCCAATTCTACCCCTAGTTGGCAGAGCCTATAAATAAGTGTCCTTTCCCTTCATTTGAAAAAGGTCAGCATTTGCAGAATTCAGAGCTCAAATGGCAAGGCGCATCCAGCTACCCAGCAAGAAGGATCAAAACTTGCAGAGCTTCAGAAACTACAATAAGCCACTTGCAGATCAAAATCAAGAATAGTCTTCAGAGTTCTTCAGCTGATTTACATCAACCGAGATCAAGTATCAAGCCATCGGAATACTCAAGTCATGAGAAGATCGAATCAGAAGATCATCTCATTGTATTAAATTCAGATATTGTACCTACACATATTACATTAATACAAAGATTCAATTTGTTTTCTGAATTTCCTCTCTAATTGATTTTAGGCGCGAAATTTGTGTTTACAATGCCATCCATAACTTTCTTAAACTTGATTTCAGAATCACCTACTAGGGTAGCAACCTCACTAAATGATTTATGCATTTCATTGAACCACAACATTTCAATATGTTTATCCCATTCAACATAATTAACTTTCACTTTTGTATGATAACGCTTGAGATCCTTTCTCCATCTATCCAAAATGTATCTTGATGAAACACAATCAACTTTGTTGTGGAGCAGAACAGCAATGGCATGGCTACATAACATTCCTCTAAACTTAAACAAATGACAACTATACTTAACATCATTACTCTCCTTGTTTAGTTGCACAAAAACAATATTTCCTTCCTCCGTTCTTCGTACATGGTATCATCACGCTTGACACCGAACATGGAAACCTTCTTCATTCAAAAGAGATAATTCATGATATAGTTTTTTGCACTTCAATTCGTCTTGGAACTTTTGAAATTTTGAAGTAGTTTGGGCTTTTTGAAATTGTTTCTCTATATTAAAGTGAGTTATACATGGAATACAAGAATTATAAGAATCAAAATTTGTCTTTCTCTCTTTTTCCACTTTGCTACGCATGGCATTCGCATACTGGTCCACAAATTGCTTCAGTGTTGTTTGGAATTTATATATCCATCAAAGAAAGAATTCATACTCTCACTTCTTTGCGTAGTTGACATTCCAGCCCAAAAGCAATCTTTAACATATGATGGGACCCAATATTGCGGTATATCAGACAATGCTTGCAACCATTCATTTCAATGAAGGTTAAAGTTATCAATCATATTACCCCATCCTTCTCTAAAATCTAAGGGAGTCAAGGTGTCATATACTAATGCTTTAACAGTAAATTTTAGTTGATCGCTAATCTCTATAACCACTTAACTTTTCGTGAATCTTTTTCATAATATGCCAAAGGCATCTATAATGTTGAGTATTATGGAACACATGTCCAATTGCATTTTGCATAGCTTTATCTTGACCAGTAATAATTGCAATGGAAGCACGATCCTTCATGCATCATAGTCATGATTCAAATAACCAAAATAAATGTCTCTATATCCTTAGAAAACATTAAACCACAACCAAATAATATTAATCAACCATCATGATTTACACCAATAAAAGGGGCAAAACGGCATGTCATGTTTATCTACTAAACATGTCATGTCGAAAGTCACAACATCGCCAAATTCCTCATATGCTGCCCTACTTCTAGCATTAGCCCAAAACACATTCCTTAATCGATCACCTTCACCAAGATCCAACATATAGAAAAAATTTGAATAGCTTGTCTGCATTTAAATGAATTATTTGCACATTGCTTCTGCATCTCATTGTTGAAGTTGTAGTTGCCCCCTCTTTTGAATATAATTTCGTGCATCTTTCTCTAAAAATGGCACATTTTCATGCCCACTTGCCTTGACAAGAAAAGTATTATAACTTTTATTCGAGCGAATGTCTGCATTATCATTAAGCTCAAGTTTCCTTCTTGCATTTGCGCTAATCGTTTGACGACAAGAGTAAAATCTTGCTTTGGTGGGACTCAGGTTGTGGTTGTGATTAAGCTCCAAACTATTTATTTTCCAAACACCAGAACTACAAGGAACGACATTGATTTTTGCCTTGCAATTTCTCTTCGATATTGGTCGTGGTTCGAGAATGTTTTTTCCTCTCGGTGTGGCTTCCTAACTTTATTGCACACAATAGTTTGGTATCTTGACATCTTCATTCCCTTTTTTGTTGATGACCTCTTTGCTACACCAAAGCCTTCTTGCTTTGCATAGCTTTTATAGTAGCAAATGAGTTCATCAAGGGTTTTAAACAACTATCAAATTTCTGGTCTTTAAATTGTCTTGTCACTAGGGGTGTGCAAAACCGGTTAACCGGTTCATCGGTTAACCGAAAACCGGTTAACCGAAAATTCGATTAGTGAAAACACCAAACCGTAACCGAATCGAAATTTGCGGTTAACCGATCTCTCGGTTAACCGAATTTTCGGATCGGCCAACATTCGATCCGTAACCGAACCGAAATATTCGATTAACCCCATTTTCGGATCGGTTAACCGAAATTCCGGTTCAATTAACGGTTAACCAGAGTACTGGAAAAAAAAAAAAAACCCTAAATTTGGTACACTTTTCTTATCAAATTAAAAGCACTTTTTTCATATCAAATTAAAACATTCCATGACATCAAAATGTAAAAGACCTAGACTGTACTGTACAAACCCTCACTAAAACTGTAAAAGACCTCATGAACTCATACAAATAAAAATCTCTCCTCTGAAACCCAGGAATGACAAACAAAATACAAACTAACCCCTTTCAACAACAGTTTCTACGAACAATTACAGCTATTTTTCCAGTTTTCTAGATGCAAAATCGCATGATTGCTATCAAGTTCACTGGAAGCCAGCAGCAATGTTGATTCTCAGCCACATCCCAATGTTGACATCAAAATGGTCCAGCGTCTGAGCACCTTACACAAGTTTCCCAAGGAAAATTAACCATACAACTGACTAAGAACAGATCGAAAGGGTTTAGAGAATGAAATTTAGAGAACAGATCCTTAAGCAAGAACAGATCCAGAATCGCCGGAAGACTGGAAGAGCACAATGGAATTTAGAGAGAGAGAGGGAGAGAGAATACCTGATACAAGCTCCAATTACTGCGGTTGAACTCTTCATTCTCAAAGAATCAAAGCTGATCGATTTCCCCAGCGACAGCGAGAGAAGCAGGTGTAGCCGTGTAGAGAAAGAAAGAAAGGGTTTAGAGAGAGAAACCACAAATCGCAACCAGAAGAGAACAGGGAAGACGAGCCGAAGAAGAAGACTGAAGCCTGAGGCGCTGAAGTGAAGACCGAAGAACTAACGAGGAAGAGGCCAAGCTCTGGTGGGATTCTGGATCTGGAAAGCATTAAAGCAAGCAAAGCCAGCCAAGCTCTAGGGTTTTTTTATGCTCACTTTATATAATATACCCATGTATATTAAAAAAAAAAAAAATGGGTTTTTGGTTAACCGCGGTTAACCGCATTTTCTGGACCAACCAAACCGTAACCGAACCGTGAACCGATTTTTTTCCCCCGTTCGGTTAACCGAACCGTTTATTTTGAATAATTTACTTCGATTAACCGGTTTTTTTGATCGGTTTTTTGGTTTTTCGGATAGGTTCTCGGTTTCGGTTTTTTCTGCACACCCCTGCTTGTCACATGTGATGCTTGCCAATGTTGGGTCATCTTGATTTGTTTTGTCCGTGTTCACCCCATGTGAGATCTCACCCATGTGTCTTGAATCAGTACTATCCTCTAAACTTCCTAACTGGTGCTCATTGTCTTGTTGCTTATATGCTTCCATTCTGTAATCAATAGAAGAAAGTTAATATTTAATGATGGTTGTGAAAAGAAAATTTACAAAATAAGTGAAATCATATCTTTTTGTTTGAAAGCACAAGTGAAATCATACTTGAATTTTAGGTCAATTTCGAAGTGAAACTAGGAAATCAAATTGAATGTCCAAGATAGCCAACTTATAGCAAGGTCCAACGAATTGACATCCAATGAATGCACTGGATGAATATCGATGTGAATTTGTATCGCGTATGCCTATTTCATAATTGAATACTAGCCACACATGGACTAAATTATTGACAATTAACGGATAAAAAGAATAATTTGGATTTGTTATTAGGAAAAAGTAAAGATTGCAAATTTGAAGAATTACCATCATGTGCTGACCAAGCCTTCAATGGAGCAAAACGTCTTCTAATTGGTTTCTTCAATTGATGCATGCGCCAAACGAGTGTTGTGCTGCCAATAGTACCCTAAGTTTGCTGCTTATTTTAATTAATAAATTATGCCAATTTATTATGATTTAGAAAAAGAAAAAGGAAGCGCTGATGATGTGGAGTTTGTACCGCGTTCAGTGTTTCGATGTTTGTGTATATAGACTAGTTGAAAAAAATAATGTGATTTGTATGATAAAATTGAAAAAAAAAATGATGAGATAGTAATTTCAAATCGAGATCATAATCAATTTGTACATGTTGGAGAAAGAAAATGAGAAACAAGCCTACAACCTAATAATTTGGGGGTTTCAACTTTTAATAGTTCAATTATATTAGTCAAGTAATAATAAAACACTTGTTAAATTTAATTATTTTTAGATGATGGTTAAACTATGAAGCACGACAACTCAAATAAAGATGACAGTAAATTACTTTTTAATAGCCCTTTTCATACATTCAAAGATCTATTAACACAACTGTATACCATTAGTTCATTGTCAATGCTAATAGCAAAGGACATATGGCTTTAATGTGGAGTTGAATAAGGAGACATTTTACCTTAACAAATAACGATGTTTGTGACCATAATATAGAATTAACTGTCCTAAAATTTTGAAAGTGCAATACTTGTGGATAGATAGAGGTGTCAAATCACATGAGAAGCAGGCTATTGTGAAACGTTTAAAATGCACTACTCTATTTAAAAATGAACTCATTTCTTTTTTTCAACTTAAGTTCATGCAATAATTTAGGATACCATAATCCTCTGTAGTGTTGAGTACACATTTGGGTTCTTTTCTTCCCTAAGTCTAAGCATCCTAATGAAAATTGTTTAAATGTAAATTTTGATATATCATTTCATTAAAGCTTCGTTTGGAATTTAAAAATTTTGGTGGAAAAAAAAATTTGCGAAAGTAACTTTGTTTCTTATGTTTGGTTTGGAGAAAATCATAAAGAAAAAAATATGGAGAAAAATTAGATGGAAAAATTGTTAGAAACAAGTGATAAAATTTTCCTCATAAAATTGTAAAGAAAGTTTAGGAAAGGTTCCCAAAAGAATTTCCCATCTCTTCCACCCTCGTATGGCTTAGATAATATCAACATGATACAAATAATTTATCAACATTCAAATTACTCATCCAAATTTTTATATTTTTTTCTCATTCCAAACAAGAGGAAAAAAACTCACTTTCTTCCTACTTTTTTTCCTTCACATTTTTTTCCTTCAACTTTTCTGTCCACCAAATTTTCTAAGAGCCAAACAGAGCCTAAAGTTTTAGTCTAGTGATTAAAATTAAAGAAATCAATACATTAAGGCCCTATTCTTTTCGTTGGTAAATTCAAATTTACAAATCTCAACCAGCTTCAACTCACATCAACCCACTTCAACCCATTTCATAAACTTCAATAAAAAAATACGGACTTCAACTAACTTCAAATCCCTTCAATGTATTTCAACCAACTTCAGCTCACTTTTTACTATTTTAACCAACTTCTACCTATTATACCAAAAAAATTCAACCAACTTCAACCCACTTTAACCTATTTTAATCCACTTCTATCAATTTCAATCAACTTCATCTATTTACTAACTCATATTTTTCAATGAAAAGAACAGTCCCTAATTCCTAAATTTTTTTCCATCCATTTTATATTGTAGTTATATTATATTACTTTTTTGTAGCCCCTCAAAGAGTTCCAAAAATGTAATACCCTTAAACTGTTGGTCAAAGGTGTTAAATACCCCCTCAACCTTAAAATGAGGCAAATGTCCCCTTGACTTTATTATCCCATCTTATTTCTTTTTATTAATTAATGATGTGGTAAATTAAAAAAATGACATGACTTGTTAAAATGGTGTCGCTTAATTTGATGTATATTGTGTTAAATGTAAACCTTTTTATTTCTTAAAAACAACCAAATTAAATATTACCTTAGGTTTTCCTAGTAATACCCCAAAAAAGTCTTATGATTGAACAATACAATGCATCATTTTTTTTTTTTTTCCTTCTTGTGATTGGGCCAACAACAAATAAAGCAATTATTTTCCCCTTCCCCTTTTAATACAAAGACCGACCCAAGGAACCATGTAGGGAGATTGAAGTCTTTTATTTCAATTTCATAAGCTCATTTAGCTTGATAATTTAACTTACAAACAGAAATGTTTTAAGAAAAATAGTTTTTTTGATGTAGCCCTTATATCCCTACAACTAATATGAATTGTTCAAAAATTATTTTCCATATTACCAAATCAAATCATTTTACGGGCATGTATAAAAACACAAAATTAATATATATATATTTATTTTTATATAGAAGGAGGGGAGTCAAATATATATGACCTAATTTCTAGAGTGTAGCATGCGATAAAATTTTTGTATGAAATTTATTTCTAATTAATCTTATAAACACAAGCATTTTTCTGTCAAAAAAACATTTTAGTGATCTTTTAAGAAATGTGGAAAAATTGTCAAGAAAATAAGAGAGTATTAAAAAAAATAGACAACAAAAGGTGTTGTGACAATGTGATGTGCTTGATTAATTGGAATGAAATTATCAATTTTTTTCAAGCAAGTCTATGAAATAATTTTAGATAAACAAAAATAAAAAGAACAATCCATATTTTTTTATGATAATTTAATTACTGTAATATTTTCTTAACTCAAGTAAGATGAAATTATGAATTTATTAATTAAATTAGAAAAATTAAAAAGTTATGCTATAAATTGAATGAAGTAGTTGCCTTAATATTACAATTTTAATATGAATCACTAAAATACAATAATATTATTTAGCTTGTATTGTCTTATATTTTGTCACTAAACACAATTGTATAGAGTGGATTATGTAACTTTTTTGGATAAATTATTTAATCTGTTTATATAAAAACATGCTTTTGTACCTTTTTTCTTTCCAAATCTTGCCATGTAACATTTGGGGAAGCCACATCATCAATTAACATAAAAAACATAAAATTAATAAAATAACTTAATTAAATTAAGGGGATATGTATCTCAGTTTTAAAATTGAAGGACATTTTGTTACATTGACTAAAAATTCAAGGATTTTTTATTTTTAAAACTTGCCCCTTAAAATATTTTCAAAAAAATGATTTTGGAATTTCAACCAACATCATTCCTTCGAAGTTATTGATAGGCTTCAAAAGCCAAGCAAAAATGATACATAGAAAAATCCATATTCACATATAACAATGAGCGTGCTTCACCACGTGCACTGCAGTAGTGGACAAGAGAAAGTTCTCACACCATAAACATGGATTAACTCCTCTCTCTAATCATGTTATTTTAAAAACCTCATAAAAAGTCCTTATTGCGCCTTGCTCCACCATTAACTTCAATCCTAATAAACATCACAAATCTCATGGTGACCTTGGTTGAAGATCCTCTAGAGATTCTATTTTATTTGGCAAGTACTATATCCCTTAGATCACCAAAAAGACTCAAAGATATAAATTATCAACCTTAATCTTATGAGTTCTCAACGCTAGCTTGGCATTCCTAAGACTCTGTCATGCAAGGGTCTCATATACAATTGAATTACATTTAGGACCTATTCATTTCAGCGTTTAGAAAGCGTTTGGTAACCGCTAATCACTTTTAACCACTTCTAAACACTATTAACCGCTGGGGGCTAATCCCAACTGTGGGCAACCGCTAGTAAAGATTGACTTACTGTAGTTTACTATTTGTAAATGCTATTTGTAATTGCTACTAACCATTAGTAAACACTGGTAAAAGCTAACTGTTATCCTTAACCGTTGGTAAGGTAAATGCTAGTAATTGCTGGTAAACTGTTACTTACCCACTAACAGCTAATTCTAAACAATGAAACAAATTAAATAGGCTCCTATAGTTTAGGACATTGGGATTGGCCAGTGATCATCATAAAGCAGTATGACGATAGCTGGCTTATTTCATTAAAAAGTTGTGTGCAACACCTTAAACCTTAGACAGTTTTCAATAAGGATTTCAAGGATTGAGGACTGGTTCTACAAATTACCATTAGCCTAGGAGGTCATCCACCTTAAACTTAATTTACAGCAAACACAATAAAACTATGAACTTCTTAAGAGTGAGCTTGTCGGAAAGGAATGTTCACCTTCGGTGATATAAAAAACATTTCAAATCATTTATGCAAGCCTTTGATGATATAAAAAAACATTTCAAATTATGTATGCTACAGTTGTAGTCATATTTGGAATGTCACATTGTGCATTTTAAAATTTAAATCATTAGTCTATGCATTTCTTTTTGTCCATTTAAGTCCTAAGACCATTTGTTTTAGGAAATTGTATCCGTCACTTGGGCTTGTGTACAAGGTCCTTCAGAGGGAAAACAACTATTAAAATCCAAGCCCATAAAGCCTAGCAATCTCCCCATAATTCCCATATAAAAAACATGACAGAGACTTGGAACCACGCGAAATTGTAACATGCAATTTATACGACGGGGACAGTGGAGCTTTTTATGGAACAATGCACTGCTCCCGTGCTCCGTCTCATTAAAGTTATTAAGATACAGGTTAATATCGTTGTGAATTAATTGCCAGTATGCTTGAGAGGAGGCCCCAGTATGCTTGAGAGGAGGAGTTACTAGGTCAGATGGAATTGGGTTTTTTAGGATTGAGTTTTTACACTGTCAGGGAGCCACTTAAACATATAGGTGCCAATGTCAATGACGGATGAAGTGTCTCACTCTAGCATAATCGCACAAACGCACGATTCCAATCCTATATATGCTTAAATCCTAATCCCTTTGCCTTTGTGTGTTGGCCGATTTTTGCCCAGCTACTCTGAGTCATATACCTCGTGATCCAATTTTAGGGTGCTTGACAAATAACTTTTTGAAGAACTTTTTGGCCAAAAAGAGATTTCCTGACCAAAATTAGCTGTTTGACCAAGTAAAAAAGTTAATTTGGGTGTTTGGTGAAAGAGTTTTTTAGAAGAGCTTTTTGAGTCCAAAAAGCTAATTTGAAAAAGCTAATTCTATGAGCTTTTTGGAAGAGTTTTTTTTTGAAGAATTAGCTTTTTGTCTCACAACTTTATTAGAAACAGCTAATTTTACCAAATAATTTTTCAACAAGCAACTAATTCAAACAGCTAATACAAACAGTCAATACAAACAGCTAATAGCTAACACCTAATACAAACAGCTAACAACTAACAGCTGTTTATCAAACAGGGCCTTTGTTCCATAGGAATTTCCTCATGGTTTTTCCATTGAGATTAGCATGGCTAAAAGGAGGGTGGTTTGCATTTGATGAATTGGGGGTGTCATTTAAACTGATTTATTAATGAGGGTATCTCTACCAACAAAGTTTATAAATTTGGTTTGCCACTGTGTCAGTTTTTATATGAATTTGTGTAAAATAAATTCATACTCTATTGGATGGGGTTTATGGCTTATAAGAGGCACTCCCAGGTATTTTTCCAAGTGAAGTTAACGCAGGGATGTGTGCAGATTTAGCTGACATACGTCTCAATTTATGGTGCAATGCTTCAGGAAAAATTAGTCGAGATTTGGATAAATTTATTTGAAGTTCTGATTGCTGTCCAAACCTATTAAGAACCCCTCAGCATCGTATGAAGGTTAGGAAGGGTACTGGAGTCAAACAGTATAACATCATCTGCATAACACATATGAAGCTTTAAAATCCCTAATGGTAAAATGTTTTCATTAATCCATGGTCACTTTGTTTTGAATTATTCGGGATAATCTTTTCATACATTGCATAAAAATATAAAGGGATATTAGGTCTCCCTGACGAATCCCACGAGAAGGTTTAAAGGCCCGCCTAGGACACATTTCCACATAACTTGCATGTGGCATGACGAGATACAGTTCATAATGATGTTTTCCAGCTTAACAGAGAATCTAAAATATGTCAGATTATCCTCTATGAAGTGTCATTCTAGACTATCATAACCATTGGACAGGTCAATTTTGATAGTCATCAGTTTGATCTTGGTTTTAGTTCGAGCAAATGATTGGTTGTTTGCTTGACCAATATAATGTTGTCTGTGATGGTTTGGTCAGGCACTAAACTGGATTGAGTTGGGCCAATGAACTTATCTAGTGTGGGTTTTATTCTATGAACAATAATTTTTATAATAACTTTGTAATTAGTGCCACATAGGCTAATAGGCTAGAAGTCATGAGCGGTTTCTACCGCCTCTTTCTTAGGAATTAGACAAAGCCTATATCATACACTCGAATGTATGTACTCTCATATGACATATAAGTAATTGTACATTAAAATATAAAATATATGACAAATACACCCTAAAAAAATATATAAAATAGATATAGAGGCACGTGTCCATAATAATTTGCCGGAATTAGATATAAAAGAAAAGTGTAATTAACTTTTAAGATTGATGTGGGATCATCAAACACTTCATTCACAAAACTAATCAGATGGTCCTTAATGATCATCCTTCCTTTTTTTTGAAGAAATGGGCCTAAATCCCATTAAGGCTGATGACTTGAAAGAATTTAAGTGAAAAAACTGCCTTCTTTAACTTCCTTTTTTGAAGAAATGGGCCTCTTTTCACTTGAATCATTTTTCAGTCTTTTTATATACCACTTAGTTTGACTTTGGTAACCATATAAAAATATTTAGTATTGAGATCTTTATATGAAAAAAATAAAAATTCTTGCCCTTTGGAACCACACACTTTTTCCCAATTGAGGGGGCGAACACAGGTCGGTCATTTGATCTTGAAGATTCAATAGATAGGGATGTAATCGATTGGCCAAAGCATGTTGAATTTCTGCCAGTCTGCTGGTTCTTCTTTTCTTTTTATATATGTTTCCAAAAACAGTTTTATGCCATATTTTTACCTTTATCGAAAACGATTCCCAATCAGCCAATAAATCTAAGTTAGGATCCTAACTTCTCTGCAAATTTGGATGATGAGTCCACGCTACAATGCCCCAAAATTGAGAGGAAGAATGTCTTATTGTGGGGGATATTTCAATGAGGATAGGACAATTATCATAGTGAAGGCGAGGCAAAGGAGATACCTGGTTATGCGGATATACGTGAAGCCAACTTCTCAGCTCTGTTGGTTTGAGTTCTCAGGGAGGTCCCTGAAACGGTGGGATCTTGGGAGCGACTTTCATGTTGAAGGGATGAGAATGTGTTGGTTGGATACCGTATGCTTCAGTTGACAATCCACCACCAGCTTTGTCTAGTGGTTGAGGTCATATCCGGTGCGTATAAGATTAGCCACAGTCCTCAAGTAAAAAAATACTAGGAAAAGATTGGTCGTTGCCGCTTGGTCGTTGTGTGTCCGGATGTGGAAGAACTGGAAATACGGGATCAGGGGATGGTAGGATGGCTGTGGATTTTGGACCCGACCCAGACCAATCAGGTCTGACCCAAATTAGAGGATTTGGGTCCAATTAAATAAGACTCGACAGATCTTAAGTGGGTCTGGGTCTAAGAGATGTGGATTGGTTTTTAGGTTTGGGTTGGGGTCTGAAAAATTCAGACACACACCCGGCTAGAGACTCATTTAAGGCCTATTAATTTTTAAAAAATATGGCAAAGGTAATTGGTTAAGGTCACTCTAAACTAGTGAACTCTAAAGTCACTTTGCTTTCTGTCGGTCATAAAAGAATACCTATTTTATTATGTTTGTTTAAAATTTGATAAACTTTGTTTTTGTAGTTTGTATTAAAATATTATTTTTGTGTGTAAGTTGTAAGTAAGAACACTTAATCATAATATATGTTCATGGAATAATTTTTTATTAAATATCATGACTTATAAATTTAATTATTTGTCATTAGAATGTGGTAATTCACGTTGAGATTTAAAAAAAATAAGTTTTAGTGAGGAAAAAAAATAATTTGTCTGGGTCTCATCTTTCCAGACCCAACGGATTTAGGTCTAAGTCCAAAAAATTAAATGGGCCAGAATCTATGTGGATTAGACGCAGGCGCAACCCATCGCCATCCCTAGCAGATGGGTTAGCCAGTGGTGAAATACTAGGGGTTCCTTCATGCTGAATGCCGGAATTCTGTTGCTCATTTGGTCAGTTTGATTTTGGGATTTAGAGCTGGCATTCGGATATAGGGCTTTCCCTTCATCCTTTTTAGGTCGATTATGACATGGAGATCTCATGTAATCTAGGATCAGAAGAATCTACATGGACTAAATTTATGGAAACAAGCAGTGAGAAGTCTAAGGATGAAACTGGAGATCTAAGAAATGGTCGAACTGCTGTAGACTTAAAAGGGGTGGTTCAAAAGATGAATCATTTACTAGAAGAGAAAGCTGACATTAAGATGTTGTAATTCGTATGCAACAGTTTTGCACATTTTGTAATTGGCTAGGAGTGAGAGTGGTCCTAATTACTTCCTTGCTTGGAATAATGTCTTCATTTATTAACTCGCTATCCATAGCCATCTGATCATGTAATTAATCGACGTGAAAATCTTTTGCAAGGGCCTCAAATGGATCGGTAATCTGGATCGCTGAGGATCAGTAAAAATTTAAGTTGGCCAGGTCCAAAGAGTTAGTCAATTCATGGCGAGGTTGAGTAGTAGGACGTTTGCGTTTACAAAGTCCAACGGTTCTATTCCCTCCGCTAGTTCTATGATGTCATCTGTCTGTTCCCCCTCGGTTACTGGGTTTGGTTTTTTTATTTTGGTTATTGCGATCTTTAGCGCTAAGACCTCTTCGCCTTACTGTAACTGTCCATGGCTCAATCTCATGTGGCTCATCCTCTATTATCGGATATGTTATTCTTTGATGGGTGGATCCAATTCATTCCACCGCGTTATGGGTCATGGGAGGAGGCATTGAAATCGATGATGGTTGTTCACATAATGCTGTCGCCAGACCCAACGAACTTCATCAATTCATGGTGTCATTGTTCAGTTATGGGCAATTTTCTTTCATGTGTTACATCATGCCATATTTAAAGCACAAGAGATCTACATTCTCATATTCAAGGATTTTCAACGCACTTTCAACCTAGATTTTAGAAATAACGATTTAGAAAGTGAAATTTTAATACAGACTCAAGTATATCGATCTCAAGACACTGAATCAGTGGCAAAATCTACTTTGATCAGGGTCCCCATCAATCTACCAATATCAAATAGAGCGTATTTATTAAAGTATTCCACTGGTTATGTAACACCTCATAATTTTGACTATTAACTTTGAGCTATATGATATTGTACATGTGTGATTTATATGTATATTTTATGCATTTTTGCTTTAGACGCATATGTATGTGTTTTAATTCATTGGTATTATGTTTAAGAAATAATTAGATTGCCAAAAAAAGAAAAGAAAATGGAGTGAATTGACTTGGCCCAAAAAAGGGGGAAGAAGGAGCGAAAAAAAGAAAATGAAAGGGGGGGGGGGACTTTTTTAAAAAAATCATGTGAAAGGAGGGAGGGATTATTTGCTCTTTTTCCCCAATTCACCACTCACGCACACTAGGAGAGGAAGAGAAGAGGAAGAAGAGAAGAAGATGAGAAGAAGGAAGAAAAGAGGATTAAGCTTGGTTTTAGGATCAAATGTGAGCAATATTGACTTTCTCTAACCCTAAAATTGATTAGGGAAAGATTAGGGAAAGATTAATTTGAAGGTCTATACTTGAATTTAAGAAATTAATTGAGAATTGAAGCTCTAAATTTGATGTTTTAGTGTTTAGTAGATTATAATCCACCCTTAGAAGTTTCATATATAATTGTGATTTTTGGATTAATTGGATGTTGTAAGTTGATGATTATATTGTAAATTTGTTCGTGTATATGCTAGACTATAGATTTTTGGGTTGATTACTTGTATTAGAAGAATAGGATGGTGAAAAATAGGTTGAATTTTCAGATTTTTTGGATATTTTGCTACTATTCAAATTTCTATAAATTGTTGGATTGGATAAATTTTCTAAAACTTTTATTGTAGGTTCTCAACTATGTTTGACAATTTCTGTAAATTTTCAGGAATTCTAGAGATGTATTTTATAAGTTATGAATTTTGATCGAAATTGTCCTGTTAGTTACTGCAGAAATTTGACCATTGTTTTAATTTCTTTGCATTATTGGGTTCAAGAAAAACTATGAGAAGTTTACTATAGATTCTCCATAGTTTTGGGTAAGTTTATGTAAATTTTCGTGAATTTTGCAGGTATATTTCATGAGTTACAAATTTTTGATTGGGGCTGCTTTATTTAGTACAGAAATTCGGATACTATTTCAATTTTTCTGGGGGATTGGATCATTGGAAAATTATGAAAATTTCACGGTAGATTACTCATAATATTTGGTAGTTTCTTGCGAAGCCTTGTGCATTTTAGATGTATATTCTTTGTTTTACAAATTTTTGAGTAAAAATATCTTGTTTGGGTAATTATTGGTCGTTCTTATGCATAAATTGTAGAGTGACCACGTGGGAAATGATTTTGGGCATTAAGAACAGTAAGGTGTTTTCTGGCATATTGAAAAGTTTATGGAAACTATTCTGGGTGGAACTATCAATTGTTTGGACTATGTTTTTGTTAAGATTGTGAAATTGAGCTTCTTTGAAAATAACAATACGATTATATGAGGTATATGATTTCATTAAGTTATGTTTTTATGGAGAAAGAGGTCTTTGTCTTGCCTGAGGCTGTTACATTACGTTCTAGAGCTTTGACCACAGTAGTGACTGTCGTTATGTTCAGGTTGCCTAGCGGTAGAGGTTCTAACCAATCTCTTGAAATATGAATGTCGGCTTTATGTGTTATATGAGTCATGTGGGTCCCTTAGTGAGAACGGTTCCAGCCTAAACTTACTGCGATATGAATGTGACTCAATGGTTTCTATTTGTGGGCAGTTCACGTCCTTTAGAGCGTGGGTGCCAGGTTGGTACCATATGAATGAGTTGTAGCTGGTCCACCAATAGTTGGTACCATACAAATGAGTTACAGCTAGACCATCAAGATGTGTGTATCACCCTTATGTTATGATAGTTCTTTATGTAGGCCATGTGTCGATTTCTCCTAAGCTAGAAGAACTTTGGTTAATCTAAGAATATATGATATGTTATGAAATTTGGATTTTGACTTGGATTTAGATTTTGGATTTATGATTTGGATTTGGAAGATCATGTCGAATATCTATGAGATTGTGATTGATTTTAACTATATGTGTGACTGATAAGTATATTTGAAGAAACAGATTATGTGCCTTCACCAAGTATGTGAACCTTTGTAAGGAATATACTTTTGTGTATGTGTCAATTGTGGTTATGTGCGGACCATTGGCTTGACTTAGCAGACTCTGCTTTCTTTCAAACCCCACTAAGGACTAGGAGCCCAAAGGCATCATTAGTGTGAGATAATCCTAGTTAGTCTAGTGAATAGACTAGCAATGAAGTTTGTTGAGGGACTTTAGTAAAAACCGAGGATCCTTGAATCGTACTTGGTATAGGACACGTATGACCAAATTAGTCTAACTGCCCCCATGACATATATGTAGGTGTGTATTTCGTGAAGTTCATCAGCCTGATGGATATGAAAGATATAAGTTTATTTTTGAAGCATGAGCATGTTCTTATTTCGCCTTCCAGGTGTGTTGAAACAATCATGTGTAAGGTTTTGATGATAACAACCCAAATGTACCAGTTAATGTGCTATCATGCTATACTTGAGTAGTGTGCTAGAATTGTGTGTTGAGACAGGTTGCAAACACCCTGGAGAACAGTTCGAAGAAGCGTGAAACATCAAGGTGAATATATATGCACGACATCAACGAGGTCAAAGGATCACAAGAGTCTTAGGGTTAATTCTAGTTGTATTCATCTAGATTCTTATTAATATGCCAATTAGAAGATCTTGACTTAACACTCACCTTGAAGGAATTTCTTGTGCTAACTTAGAACACTACTCAGAATAGTTTGAGCAATCAGGTCTGCAGTGTTCTGAGGGCAACGTGTAAAACTCTTGTCCCAAAGATTTTCAAGTATTTTTCTACTGTCCAAATTTCTAACATATTTGGGATTGATTTTCTGATAATATTTTATCTTACAAAGAGTCCTTCACTGAATAATATTATTTTCCTAAAAAGATACTATCAAAAGATTTTATCTTAACCTTTAAGATATAATTTTTAAAAAAGATAATGTTAAGAGATTCAATTCTGTTTGGAATACTAATTGTTTTTGAGAGTTATTGCTAAAATCCAAAACCTCCCATATACTTGCGGCACAAGTATTTCATGGGTATATAATCTCTTGCCTCTCAACGTTTTCATTCACGGTTTTTCAAGGAGCAAAATTGAGTTTTCTGTGAGAAAATTTTCTGATTGAAAAACCTTCAAGAAGTGTGCTAAATTAAGTCATCTACATTGGCATAATAGGGATTGTATTGTACCTTACATTTAGCTTATTTAGAAACATTCAAAGTAAGGGGTTTTTCTATTCTCCTATGTCATCAGTGAGATTAGAGTGTGTCCAAGTCTTGGGAGACTTTGGACGTGGTGTGTGGCTAGTTCTCAAGTGGAGGCTAGTTGCGTGTTTGTAACGAGGGTCTCGGGGGAGACTAAATTACGTGTGTGACGTAGTCACGTGTGAGTTACATGTGTAACGAATTCGGCCCGTGTTAGTAAAAGTGTTGCTGAAATCCTACTAAGGTAGGTCATGGTTTTTACACCTCAATTGGGCCAGATGTGGTTTTTCATGTAAAAATATTATGTCTACTTTCATATTTCCGCATTCAGTTTTATTTTGCCTTACTCCAAACACCTCTTCAAACAGTTCTTACGAGTGTTCTGAAACAAATGAAAAAGTTGGATGACATAATTCGCCTCCCTCTTGTGTCCTTATGCGCTTATAGTCTAATAAGTGGTATCAGAGCAGGTTCTCATAATTAGGTTAACACCTTAAAAGATCCTGAAAGAATGAGTGTACCACAAGAAATCTTAGAAGGTTAATCTGTGACCAGACCTCCATATTTCAATGGACAGTATTACAACTAGTGGAAAAATTGAATGGAGAACTATATCCAAGTTGAGGATTATGAGTTGTGGACGCTCATTGTGAATGGCCCTTACATTCCAGTGAAAGTCACAACTGATGGGAAGGCTGTTCCTAAGGAGCCGAAGGAATTCGACTCAAACGACTTCAGGAAGATGGAGAAGAATGCGAAGGCCAAGAAACCGCTGTATTTTAGACTCAAACCTGACGAGTACACTCGCATCTCAGAGTGTGAATTCGCAAAGGAGATATGGAATGCTCTTCAGATAGCTCACGAAGAAACAAATCAAGTCAAGCAATCCAGAATCGAACTATTGGTAAGGAAGTATGAGCTATTCGAGATAAGCAATAAAGAAACAGTTATGGACATGTATACTCGGTTTACGTATATCACTAATGAGTTAAAATCGTTGGGAAAAGCCTTTGCCACTGAAGAGTTAGTAAGGAAGATCCTATGAATTTTACCTCAATCATGGGAATCAAAAGTCACTGCTATCCAAGAAGCTACGAAGATGAATGAGATCTCCTTGGATGAGCTTATTGGAATCTACAAATGTATGAACTAAGAAAGAATTCCCAGATGAAGGAAGAAGTGAAGAAAGACCGAGGACTGGCATAAAAGTTAGAGAAAGCAATAGCTCAGATTTTGATGAACAAGGGATGGCCATGATCCCTCGAAAGTTCAAAAAGTTCTCCAAAAAGGCTGAAAGCAAAAACAAGAATGGCAATACCAGCAAGGCTAAGAACAGTGATCGAGATCAGTTCTCAGAATGCTTTAAGTGTGGAAGGCAAAATCATGTTGTGAAGAATTACCCTCTGCTGAAGAAAGAACAGGGGTCAGAACAGGTCTGAACCAGAGGCAAAAAGACGTAGTTAACTAATGCTGAAAAACGGTTCACCAAGGCAATGATGGCAGCCTGGGGTGATACCGTAAAAGAAGAAGAGGACTCTCAAGATAGAGAGGAAGCAGTAGCTCTTATGGTCCGAAGTGAATCTGATTTAGATTCTGATTTGATCGAGAGTTTGTCCCAACTCAAGGAAGAGTTGCGTAATCTTAACAAGAGGAAACTTGAAAAATTAGTTTTTATATTGATGGAAGAATGTGAGATAGTAAATTCTGAAAATTGCATGCTTAAAAATACCTACTCAAGATTAGAAAAGGATGTTAGAAAACTGGAAAGAAAGAAGCAAGAACTTGGGCATATGAATGAGGTTCTCACTTGTGAAAAACTCAAAATCTACTTTGATCAGGGTCCCCATCAATCTACCAATATTAAATAGAGCGTATTTATTAAAGTATTCCACTAGTTATGTAACACCTCATAATTTTGACTATTAACTTTGAGCTATATGATATTGTACATGTGTGATTTATATGTATATTTTATGCATTTTTTCTTTAGACACATATGTATGTGTTTTAATTTATTGATATTATGTTTAAGAAATAATTAGATTGCTAAAAAAAAGAAAAGAAAATGGAGTGAATTGACTTGGCCCAAAAAAGGGGGAAGAAGGAGCGAAAAAAAGAAAATGAAAGGGGGGGCTGGGATTTTTTTAAAAAAATCATGTGAAAGGAGGGAGGGATTATCTGCTCTTTTTCCCCAATTCACCACTCACGCACACTGGAAGAGAAGAGGAAGAAGAGAAGAAGATGAGAAGAAGGAAGAAAAGAGGATTAAGCTTGGTTTTAGGATCAAATGTGAGTAATATTGACTTTCTCTAACCCCAAAATTGATTAGGGAAAGATTAATTTGAAGGTCTATACTTGAATTTGAGAAATCAATTGAGAATTGAAGCTCTAAATTTGATATTTTAGGGTTTAGTAGATTATAATCCAGCCTTAGAAGTTTCATATATAATTGTGATTTTTGAATTAATTGGATGTTGTAAGTTGATGATTATGTTGTAAATTTGTTTGTGTATATGCTAGACTATAGATTTTTGGGTTGATTACTTATATTAGAAGAATAGGATGGTGCCAAAATAGGTTGAATTTTTAGATTTTCCAGATATTTTACTACTATTCAAATTTCTATAAATTGTTGGATTGGAAAAATTTTCTAAAACTTTTATTGTAGGTTCTCGACTATGTTTGACAATTTATGTAAATTTTCAGGAATTCTAGAGATGTATTTTATAAGTTATGAATTTTGATCAAAACTGTCCTGTTAATTAGTGCAGAAATTTGACCATTGTTTTAATTTCTTTGCATCATTGGTTTTAAGAAAAACTATGAAAAGTGTGCTATAGATTCTCCATAGTTTTGGGTAAGTTTATGTAAATTTTCGTGAATTTTGCATGCATATTTCATGAGTTATAAATTTTTGATTGGGGCTGCTCTATTTAGTACAGAAATTCAGATACTATTTCAATTTTTCTGGGGAATTGGATCATTGGAAATTTATGAAAATTTCACGGTAGATTACTCATAATATTTGGTAGTTTCTTACGAAGCCTTGTGCATTTTAGATGTATATTCTTTGTTTTACAAATTTTTGAGTAAAAATATCTTGTTTGGGTAATTATTGGTCATTCGTATGCATAAATTGTAGAGTGACCACGTGGCAAAATGATTTTGGACATTAAGAACAGTAAGGTGTTTTCTGGCATATCGAAAAGTTATGTAAACTATTTTGGGAGGAACTATCAGTTGTTTGGACTATGTTTTTGTGAAGATTGTGAAATTGAGCTTCTTTGAAAATAACAATATGATTATATGAGCTATATGATTTCATTAAGTTGTATTTTTATGGAGAAAGAGGTCTTTGTCTTGCTGAGGCTGTTACATTGCGTTCTAGAGCTTTGACCACAGTAGTGACTATCGTTATGTTCACGTCGCCTAGCGGTAGAGGTTCTAACCAATCTCTTGAAATATGAATGTCGGCTTTATGTGTTATGTGAGTCATGTGGGTCCCTTAGTGAGAACGGTTTTAGCCTAAACTTGCTGCAATATGAATGTGACTCAATGGTTTCTATTTGTGGGCAATTCGCATCCTTTAGAGCATGGGCGCCAGGTTGGTACCATATGAATGAGTTGTAGCTAGTCCACCAACAGTTGGTACCATACGAATGAGTTACAGCTAGGCCATCAAGATGTGTATGTCACCCTTATGTTATGATAATGTAGGCCATGTGTTGATTTCTCCTAAGCTATAAGAACTTTGGTTAATCTAAGAATATATGATATGTTATGAAATTTGGATTTTGACTTGGATTTAGATATTGGATTTATGATTTGGATTTGGAAGATCATGTCGAATACCTATGAGATTGTGATTGATTTTAACTATATGTGTGGTTGATAAGTATATTTGAAGAAACAGATTATGTGCCTTCACCAAGTATGTGAACCTTTGTAAGGAATATACTTTTGTGTATGTGTCAATTGTGGTTATATGCGGACCATTGGCTTGACTTAGCAGACTCTGCTTTCTTTTAGACCCCACTAAGGACTAGGAGCCCAAAGGCATCATTAGAGTAAGACAATCTTGGTTAGTCTAGTGAATAGACTAGCAATGAAGTTTATTGAGGGACTTTAGTAAAAACCGAGGATCCTTAAATCGTACTTGGCATGAGATACATATGACCATGTTAGTCTAACTGCCCCCATGACATATATGTGGGTGTGTATTTCGTGAAGTTCATCAGCCTGATGGATATGAAAGATATAAGTTTATTTTTGAAACATGAGCATGTTCTTATTTCGCCTTCCAGGTGTGTTGAAACAATCATGTGTAAGGTTTTGATGATAACAATCCAAATGCACCAGTCAATATGCTATCATGCTATGCTTGAGTAGTGTGTTAGAATTATGCATTGAGACAGGTTGCAAACACTTTGGAGAACAGTTCGAAGAAGCGTGGAACATCAAAGCGAATATGTATGCACAACATCCAGGAGGTCCAAGGATCACAAGAGTCTTAGGGTTAATTACTGGTTGTATTCATCTAGATTCTTATTAATATGCCAATTAGAAGATCTTGACTTAACACTTACCTTGAAGGAATTTCTTGCGCTCACTCAGAACACTGCTCAAAATAGTTTGGGCAATCAGGTCTGCAGTATTTTGAGGGCAACGTATAAAACTCTTGTACGAAAGATTTTCAAGTGTTTTTCTACTGTCGAAATTCCTAACATATTTGGGATTGATTTTCTGATAATGTTTTGTCTTACAAAGAGTCCTTCACTGAATAATATTATTTTCCTAAAAAGATACTATCAAAAGATTTTATCTTAGCTTTTAAGATATGATTTCCAAAAAGGATAATGTCGAGAGATTCAATTCCGTTTGGAATACTAATTATTTTTGAGAGTTATTTCTAAAATCCAAAACCTCCCATATAGTTGCGGCACAAGTATTTTGTGGGTATATAATCTCTTGCCTCTCAACATTTTCATTCACGGTTTTCAAGGAGCAAAATCGAGTTTTCTGTGAGAAAATTTTCTGATTGAAAACCCTTCAAGAAGTGTACTAAATTAAATCATCTATATTGGCATAATAGGGATTGTATTATACCTTACATTCAGCTTATTTAGAAGAATTCAAAGTAAGGTGTTTTTCTATTCTCCTCTATCATAAGTGAGATTAGAGTGTGTCTAAGTCTTGAGAGACTTTGGACGTGGTGTGTGGCTAGTTCTCAAGTTGAGGCTAGTTACGTATTTGTAACGAGGGTCTCGGGGGAGGCTAAGTTACGTGTATGACGTAGTCATGTGTGAGTTACATGTGTACGAATTCGCCCCGTGTTAGTAAAAGTATGGCTGAAATCTTACTGAGGTAGGTCATGGTTTTTACACCCTCAATTGGGCCAGAGGTGGTTTTCTATGTAAAAATATTGTGTCTGCTTTCATATTTCCGCATTCAGTTTTATTTTGCTCACTCCAAACACCTCTCCAAACAGTTCTCACGGGTGTTCTGAAACAAACGAAAAGTTAGATAACACAATTCATCCCCCCTCTTGTGTCCTTGTGCGCTTATAATCTAACAAGTGGTATCAGAGCAGGTTCTCATAATTAGGTTAACACCTTAAGAGATCCTGAAAGAATGAGTGCACCACAAGGAATCTTATAAGGTCAATCTGTGACCAGACCTCTATATTTCAATGGACAGCGCAACAACTGGTGGAAAAATCGAATGGAGAACTATATCCAAGCTGAGGATTATGAGTTGTGGACGCTCATTGTGAATGACCCTTACATTCCAATGAAAGTCACTACTGATGGGAAGACTGTTCCTAAGAAGCCGAAGGAATTCGACTCAGACGACTTCAGGAAGATGGAGAAGAATGCCAAGGCCAAGAAACTGCTGTATTTTGGACTCGAACCTGACGAGTACACTCGTATCTCATAGTGTGAATTCGCAAAGGAGATATGAAATGCTCTTCAGATAGCTCACGAAGGAACAAATCAAATTAAGCAATCTAGAATCGAGCTATTGGTAAGGAAGTACGAGCTATTCGAGATGAGCAATAAAGAGACAGTTACGGACATGTGTACTCGGTTTACCCGTATCACTAATAAGTTAAAATCGTTGGGAAAAGCCTTTACCACTGAAGAGTTGGTAAGGAAGATCCTATGAATTTTATCTCAATCATGGGAATCAAAAGTCACTGCTATCCAAGAAGCCATGAAGATGAATGAGAACTCCTTGGATGAGCTTATTGGGAATCTATAAACGTATAAACTAAGAAGGAATTCCTAGATGAAGGAAGAAGTGAAAAAAGACCGAGGACTGGCACTAAAAGCTAGAGAAAGCAATAGCTCAGATTTTGATGAAGAAAGGATGGCCATGATCGCTCGAAAGTTCAAAAAATTCTTCAAAAAGGCCGAAAGCAAATACAGGAATGGTAATACCAGCAAGGCCAAGAACAGCGATTGAGCTTAGTTCTCAGAATACTTTAAGTGTGGAAGGTAAGATCATGTTGTGAAGAATTGCCCCTTGCTGAAGGAAGAACAGGGGTCAGAACAAGTCTGAACCAGAGGCAAAAAGATGTTGTTAACTAATGCTGAAAAACGGTTCACCAAGGCAATGATGGCAGCCTGGGGTGATACCTCAGAAGAAGAAGAGGACTCTCAAGATGGAGAGATAGCAGTAGCTCCTATGGCCCGAAGTGAATCTGATTTAGATTCTGATTCGATCGAGAGTTTGTCCTAACTCAAGGAAGAGTTACGTAACCTTAGCAAGAGGAAACTTGAAAAATTAGTTTTTACATTGATGGAAAAATGTGAGATAGTAAATTCTGAAAATTGCATGCTTAAAAATACCTGCTCAAGATTAGAAAAGGATGTTAAAAGACTGGAAAGAAAGAAGCAAGAACTTGGGTATATGAATGAGGTTCTCACTTGTGAAAAACTCAAAATTGATGAAAAAGTTCTTCTTTTATGTAATGAACTAGACACCCTTAAGGATCTTATGAACAAGAGAGAGGAGGAGTTCAACACTAATCTCTCAAGGCTGGAAAGTGAGTCCTTAAATCTAAAGCTTAACCTAGAATCCCAGATGATGAAAATAAACAGCTTCTTGAAAAAATGCAAAAAGCTGAAACTGACCTTACTGAAAACAGGCACTGGAACAGTTCCTCAGAAGCGCTAATATGGCTAAGCACTCATCATAATCAAAACAGAAAGGAATTAGGCTTTGGGAATAGGCGTGTTACTAAGCCAATGGACAGGAAATATGTTGGTTTGCTAGATAATATAATTTGTTTTCATTATGGAAAAACTGGTCATTATCGTTACGCTTGTTCTTTGAGAAAAAGGGCTATGGAAAGAAACTCATTATATGTTAAACAAATATGGATCAGAAAAGATGTGTTAAATTCCATGTCCAAGAAAAAAACCTGACCTAAGCAGATCTGGGTTCCCCAAACTGACACATAGTTGTTTTACAGGCAAAAGTGAGAGGAGGCAACCAACTGTAGTACTTGGGTAATGGTTGCTCAAGGCATATGACTGGAAACAAATCAAATTTCCTCTCACCTACAGCCTTTGATGGAGGGAGAGTTGAGTTTAGAAACGGCAAGTCTGGGACGATTGTTAGTATAGGTAAGATAGGTAAATCACTCTCCCACTCGATTGATAATGTGTACCTAGTTGATGGGTTACGGCATAACTTGTTAAGTGTGTCCCAATTATCTGATAAAGGTAATCATGTTGTCGGATCAGTGCTTGATTACCAATATTAAATCTGGAGAGGTTGTGTTGAGGGGGAAGCAACACAACAATATGTATAAAGCATGTGTTCTTTCACTTCCCCAAAATCATTTGACTTGTTTGAGTGTTCTTGATGATGATGTTATGCTTTGGCACAAGAGACTAGGTCATGTTAGTCTCTCCTTGCTAAATAAACTTGTTTCTAAATACCTAGTAGTTAGTTTACCTTCCATCAAATACAATGATGACAAAGTATGCGACGCTTGTGTGAAAGGAAAGCAAACTAGAACCTCTTAAGCCAAAGAAGTATGTTAGCACTTCCCGACCTCTTGAGCTACTACACGTTGATTTGTAGGGGCCGGAAGAGGTATGTGTTTGTTGTAGTGGATGATTACTCTCGTTTCACCTAGACTTTATTTCTAGCATCAAAAGATGAATCTTTTGAAAAGTTTGTTGTGTTTCTTAAAAAAACTGAAAAGAGAGTAAGACACTCATTGATAAGTCTCAGGTCTAACCATAGAAAAGAATTCGAAAATTCAAGCTTTATTGACTATTGCAATGAACATGGTATTGATCATAATTTTTCTGCCCCCAGAACACCCCAATAGAACGGGGTGGTAGAGCGTAAAATCGTACTCTGGAAGACATGACTAGGACTATGCTTGTTGCTAGTAGTCTTCCTAGACATTTTTGGGCAGAGGCATTGAACACAGTATGTTACATTATAAATAGATGTATGATCAGACCCCTTCTTAATAAGACTCCTTATGAACGTCTCAAAGGGCGAAAACCCACCTAAGAGTCTTTGGTGGCAAATGTTATATGCACAATAATGGGAAAGAACCCTTGGGAAAGTTTGACCCTAGAAGTGATAACGTCATATTCTTAGGATACTCCTCACATACAAAAGCTTACAAAGTGTTCAACAAAAGGACTCTAAGTGTTGAGAAAAGTGTACACATATTATTTGATAAAACTAACTCCTTGGTTGAGAATGATGTACAGGATGAAGATTTCGGATTTGGCCTTGTAAGAAAAGACATTGGTAAGACTCATGAAAGTGAACCACACTCTGGAGCTGATAATATGGAAAGTGGGTAGGAAGTAGACCAATCAGGGGGAAGCACTGTCAACCCTGATATGAACCAAAACCAGCTCACTCAACCTCAGTACCCTCATACTGATCTGAGAACAAGATCCAGCCCTAATCCCGAACTTGTTTCTTCAAGCCGCCAAGAGAGAGTGAAAAGCAGATCGGTGGATCCTTCCACTTCACAACCCTGAAAGCATTAGAGCTCACACCCCTTGACCAAATTATATCTGATATTAATATAGGGGTGCAAACCAGATCTAAGCTCAAAAATTTTTGTACTTTTTATACCTTTTTATCTAACATTGAGCCTAAGAATGTTCATAAAGCCCTTGCAGATTCTGACTAGGTTATAGCCATGCAAGAGGAGCTTCATCAGTTTGAAAGGAACAAGGTTTGGCACCTTGAACACGGCCTAAAGACAGATCAATAATTGGAACCAAGTGGGTGTTCAAGAATAAGCTGGATGAGTTCGGAACAGTCACTCGGAACAAGGCTAGGCTGGTGGTCCAAGGTTACAATTAAGAACAAGGGATCGATTATGAGGAAACATTTGCACCTGTAGCAAGGATAGAAGCTATTCGCATCTTGGTAGCCTTTGCAGCACACATGGAGATCAAGTTATACCAAATGGATGTCAAGAGTGTATTTCTCAATGGATATCTTAAAGAAGAGATATATGTAAAACAACCCCCTGGTTTTGAAAATCATGATTTTCATAACCATGTGTTCAAACTTGACAAAGCCCTTTATGGTCTAAAACAAGCTCCTAGAGCTTGGTATAAATGTTTATCAAGTTTCTTAATTGATAATGATTTTCAAAGAGGTAAGGTTGATAATATCTTGTTTCTTAAATCTAAGGGGGGACATTTGTTGATTGTACAAGTATATGTCGATGACAATATATTTGGTGCAACCAACAATGATTTATGTGATGAATTTTCAAATTTGATGGGGAGTGAGTTTGAGATGAGCATGATGGGCGAGCTTAATTTTTTCCTAGGCTTACCAATTAAGCAAACCTCAAGCAGAACTATAATACATCAACAAAAATATGCCAAGGAACTATTTAAGCGGTTTGGAATAGAATCGGCTAAGCCCATGGACACTCCCATCTCTCCTTCAACCAGGTTGGTGATAGATGATGGAAGTTCTTCAGTTAATGAGAAATCATATAGGGGCATGATAAGATCACTCCTATACCTAACCGCCAGTAGACCTGACATTGTTTTCAGTGTTGGTTTGTGTGCCCGTTTTCAGTCAAATTCAAAACAAACACATTTGAAAGCTGCAAAACGGATTTTTAGATATTTGAAACACACCTCTGATTTAGCACTATGGTATCCACAAGGATGCAACTTTGACCTCATTGGGTATGCAAATGCTGATTATGCTGGATTTCTAGTTGACAGAAAAAGCACCTCAGGTATGTTTACTTTGCTTGGACCCTGTTTGGTCTCTTAATCTACAAAGAAACAGCACACAGTTGCCATGTCCACAGCAGAAGCTGAGTATGTAGCGGCTGCTTCTTGTTGTGCTCAATTGCTGTGGATACGGCAACAACTTAAGGACTTTGGTGTTAACACGGGATGCATTCCCATATTCTGTGACAACATAAGTGCAATTAACATTGCCGAGAACCCGTGTCAACATAAAAGGACTAAGCATATTGACGTTCGTCATCATTTTTTAAGAAATAATGTAGAAAAGGCCTTGATTTCAATGAATTTTTATGCCACTGACAAATAAATTGCTGATATTTTTATCAAGGCACTGAGTAGAGAACAATTTGAGAGGAATAGACTTGAATTAGATATGATTAAGAGAACGTGAGAGTACTTCATCAACTCCCAATGATTAACTAGTAAGGTTTTGAGACCAAATAAATTGATTCAATGGATGCATTCAATTTTCTGTGCTGTTATTAGCATATGGGTGGAATGTGACATGCTGACAGTCGTTGAGGTCTAATGTTATTACCCTTACTATCCTTTGTTACCGAACATATAGCAGTCAGAACACGTGCTAAGAACAGGTCTAACCATTGTTTGTATCATGTGCTAATCAAGTTACCATAATTTAAAGTGTATTAGAAATTGGATTTATTACGCCTAATCTATAATCTGCAGCTTTTCCCAAGGTGTAATAATATCTTTCATGCAAAATCCTCTCTCTCTCCAAAAACCAGCGGCTGAAAAGATCATTACAGATCTTTACTTTATTTTTCGGTCAATTCATTTCAAACCTTCCCTATCTTCTTAAACCACTTTCCCTCCTTCCCTCAAGAACCCGACCGTCCTCTCCTTCCTAAAACCCACTAAACCCTAACCTCTTCCTCCACTAACTCTTACAATGGCACGCACCCGTGGAAGTGGTGCATTCTCCGATCGTAAGGCGCGTCATCCAAGCTCACTTCAGGCCGAGAAATCAAGAAAAATGGGAGAAACATTACTAGACATACTCACTGCACCACCAACATTACCGGTAGAAGCTACCCCTGTGCCCACTTATGGTATTTCTCTCTTCATCTTTCAGTTCTTGAAAAGTATCGATTTGAGACAAGTAGGAGTCAATCTTAATGATATACCCCCTATCAAACCGGTCTTGGGATAGGAATTGGTATTATATGAACCTGGTGTGACTAAGTCAAAATCAACTAAAAAGATTGAGGAGTCTGTGTTTGTTAAAGATTAGGTTGAGAAATCCTTCTTGAATGACGCTCCCATGTGTGACGTTGATGAGGATAAACACCTTATACGGTTCAAGTAGACCATGAAAACAACCCACAAACATCAACCAAACCAGCTACCAAATAAAGACCACAGCCACACCCAATGTGCCTCTCACCACATCTATACGGCGGCCTCGAACTCGAAGTTCAGGTCTTGCCATCTTAACGAGTCTACCCAAGGACAAGATTGAAAGGTCTGTAAGGAAATCCAAACCAACTCCTCAAACTACCAAACCACTCCTCAAAACACCTGTCAAACCAACAGCCAAAACACCTCCTGCACCTGTTTCCATCGAGAAACCTACCCTGAAACAGGGATCTCCAGAATAGGCATTCGATCTGGGTGAAGAAAGTGATAAACCATAGAAAAAGAAAGCTAGAAAAACCATGACACTGGGGAAAAGGTACAGACACTTTCTTCAGAAAACTGTGGTTAGAGGAAAAATGACTAAGGTATCATACTTTCAGGAACAGGGGCTGGGAGTGTTCCTAAAAAAATTGAAGGCCCAGGGTTGGTTAGATTTGTTTACAAACATAAACGGGGCTTTTCTGTACCTGAATTGGCTAAATTCTATGCCAATTGTGTTGTCAATAGTGGGATAGTGACAAGCTCAGTTAATGGCCGTGAGCTATGCTTCGATACTGATAACTTAGGAGATTAGCTTGGGGTGCCATCCAAGGGGTTTGATGTGTATGTGCGTGAGATAAGAGCGTGCTAGGTGATGAACGACTGTTGGAATTGACCCGAAAGCTAGCCCAACAACCTGATTTAACTGCTCCCTAGTCTGTGCGTAAAGGGGAAATGGTGCCTTTGCATATGCTATTATTCTGGTTTGTGATTAAGAATTTGATTCCCTGGGGGTCAGGGATACAATCTTGTGAACCCCATGGATAGGTGTCATACAGACCTACTAGATCGGGGGGAGCAAATTGATCAACCCACCATCATGATTAGTCATATTACACGTATTGCAAACACCTCTAAGAGTCATGATATAGGCTATGGCTTCCTTTTGACTTCAGTTTTTAAGACACTTGAGATTCCCTCGTAAAAGAGAGTGGGATTTTAGGTCACAGACGAGATAGGGAGCAACACTTTGCTTGGTTATGGGGTCATAGTAAAGAAGAGTGATGATACAGTGTCAGAATAAGGACCCAAAACACCCTTTGGCCCTGGTCCCAGTCTTGTTTCCAGTGAGGCTGCCTCTTCCAGTACATCCACGGTTGAGGCACTAGTACAGGACCAGCTCCATCTGAAGGAGGAGATTGCTGAAGTGAAGCACGCACTCAATGAAGAAAAGGCCTTGAATGCACAGTGCCATGAGGATATTCTACGTGCTCTTTCTGCCCTCACGGCCAAATTTGCTCCTCCCTCTCCTTCGCCCTGATTCTTCTCTTGTTTTCAATTTATTTGGATAAACTTGATTTTGCTTGTGATTGTCAATGATTATGTCTGATTTTAGCTGAGTTTAGTTTATGCTATGCCTTTGCCTCCTAATGCTGTTGTGTGTTTGTGCGTGACTGGGATGACCAATATCATTATGTACTATATACTTAACTTGAATCACTGTTATTTTCCCTCATTACTCGTGATGGTGGGTGCATCCCTACTGAATTTATGCAGATGGTTCCCTCGACCTTTTCGATGATGTCAAAAGGGGGAAGATAAGTATGACCATACTTTGATTGGTCTGCCTGTTTTAAACTCTGATTCTTACTCTTGCTTTATCTCGTGTGTGCATTGGACTTCTTAAATTACTATTTTGGCACCAATGTTCTTGCCCTTTACTTTGTTGCACTTTAATGGTCATTTGGTTTGTCATCATCAAAAAGAGGGAATTTGTTGAAACAATCATATGTAAGGTTTTGATGATAACAATCTAGATGTACCAGTGAATATGCTATCATGCTATGCTTAAGTAGTGTGCTAGAATTGTACGTTGAGACAGGTTACAAATACCCTGGAGAACAGTTTGAAGAAGCGTGGAACATCAAAGTGAATATGTATGCACGACATCAAAAGGTCAAAGGATCACAAGAGTCTTAGGGTTAATTACTAGTTGTATTCATCTAGATTCTTGTTAATATGTCAATTAGAAGATCTTGACTTAATACTAACCTTGAAGGAATTTCTTGCGCTAACTCAGAACACTACTCAGAACAGTTTGAGCAATCAGGCCTGCAGTGTTCTGAGGGCAACGTATAAAACTCTTGTCCCAAAGATTTTCAAGTGTTTTTCTACTGTTAAAATTCCTAACATATTTGAGATTGATTTTTTAATAATATTTTTTCTAACAAAAAGTCCTTCGCTGAATAATATTATTTTCCTAAAAAGATACTATCAAAAAATTTTATCTTAGGATTTAAGATATGATTTCCAAAAAAGATAATATTGAGATATTCAATTCCGTTTGGAATACTGATTATTTTTTAGAGTTATTGCTAAAATTCAAAACCTCCCATATACTTGCGGCACAAGTATTCCGTGGGTATATAATCTCTTACCTCTCAACGTTTTCATTCACGGTTTTTCAAGGAGCAAAATCGAATTTTCTGTAAGAAAATTTTCTGATTGAAAAACCTTCAAGAAGTGTGCTAAATTGAGTCATCTATATTGACATAATAGGGATTGTATTGTACCTTACATTTAACTTATTTAGAAGCATTCAAAGTAAGGATTTTTCTATTCTCCTCTGTCATCAGTGAGATTAGAGTGTGTCCAAGTCTTGGGAGACTTTGGACGTGGTGTGTGGCTAGTTCTCAAGTGGAAGCTCGTTACGTGTTTGTAATGAGGGTCTCGGGGGAGGCTAAGTTACATGTGCAACGTAGTCACGTGTGAGTTACATTTGTAACAAATTCGGCCCCTGTTAGTAAAAGTATTGCTGAAATCCTAATGAGGTAGGTCATGGTTTTTAGACCTCAATTTGGCTAGAGGTGTTTTTTCACATAAAAATATTGTGTCTACTTTCATATTTCCGCATTCAGTTTTATTTTGCCTCACTCCAAACACCTCTCCAAACAGTTCTCATAAGTGTTCTAAAACAAACGAAAAAGTTGAAAGACACAATTCACCCCCCTCTTGGGCCCGATTAATGTGCAAAGTATAACAATTGAGAAAGTAAGAGCTATTCATTGAGCTCAGGGAGCTCATGACCTCACTATTTTTCAAGTTTTTGGAAGCAAAAAGTGAGCATAGAAGCATTAAGAAAGATAACAAGTTGTGAAATACTTTTGAAGAACCTAGTTGGGAATGTAGGTCTCCTTGTAGTGTATATTATGGATTACATTTTGTAAATACAAGTATTGATGTATTTTTGGTTTGCACATGTGTAAGACTGTTACGGATATAGTTCAAGTATGTATGTAAATGAACGTTTGAATGACCCCATTGAATCTAACTAAATTGCAGTCAAGGCTTAAGCTACATTTATCTTCTAATAAGTAAATTAAGTTCAAGAAGTTTGTAAAGTCTTGTAGGTATTCCTAATCAAACATCCATGGCGGTGACAAACCTACCCCTTCGGGCCGGGCGTTACAGGTAATTCAGGGAATCGAACCCAAATCTACATTGATGAGAATAGATTATGTGAAGGACTAAAGTTTGGTTTCCATTTAGTAATCATCATATAGTGGCCAAACAAAAACCACTGACCACCAATCATCACTCGTTCCTTGTCAAATTGAAGATCAAATTGAAATAGAAAAATATCATTACCTAAGTCGATTATTCCAACTTACCTAAAGGCTTCCAAGACTGAGGGGTTTTTTGGGTTGTAATGTCATACTTGACATGTGTGCCCAACATATTCCCTATAAGTGTCTTATCCCACGGAGCTCTAAGCGATTTGAGTTGTTCTAGGAAAAATTCCATCTTTAGATCCATATCCAATTCAATTTCGATGTTCACAATTTCCTTTTGTAAATCATTGAGTAGTGAATTAATTGTTGGGAACCATCGATTAGTGCCCTCACCCACATCTCTAAACGAAGCTCGCACAACTTGTTCACCGAAGGGGTTATGTTGAATCCCGTTTTCCATTGAATTTGGATGATTGTCGTATTTGAGTCTCAACTAATACTTTATTGCTGATTTGCATAATTGAGAATTTTGATAAGCGAATTTGACATTTTTAACTAGATGACTCACTATTCATTTCTTTAGGAATATCATAATTTCTATGAAAGTCACTTGATATTTAATGTTGAAATAGACAAAATTATCCCCTGCACAAAATTAGAACATAGTGGAGAAAACACCAAAATGGCAAGAGACAAATACCATTTGCCATATGCATTTACAGCCGGTTTACAGTCTTCTTATAGGGCTGTAGGCATTAAAAATTTGTTCGTGTCGTACTAAAATAAAATAAAATAAATTAATTAGGTCAACCCTTTTAATTAACTTAATCAGGCTAAAAGGCTCACAAGTCAGGCCCAAGATGAAACCCAAATGACTTCCAAGTCCAGACTTAGTAAGTTAAAGCCCAAACCAAGGCTCAAGACGACTACCAAGTCAAGTCACGACCTAAAGCCCGAACGATGTCCAAATCAAGGCGCGGTCGAAGTCAAATTCAAATGTCAAAGTCAAAGGTCAAGACCTACATCGATTCACAAGTCAAACGTCAAAACGACTCTCAAGTCAACGTCTGGTCAAAGTTTGAGGCGACTTCCAAGTCGACGCTCAGCCCAAGGCCGGGAGACTTCCAAGTCAAAGTCAAAGTCAAAACAAATAAAAAGTCAAAGTAGCCTAGGGTAAAGCTTGATTGAAAAGGCCAAAACCCAAGTCAAAGCCCAAAACCCAAGTCAAGGCTCATCTTGACTTTCAAGGGGGAGGCTTTTCTAAAAACAGGCCCCTACCCCCTTGTTTCAAAGGTTGAAAAATACATCCTTAAAAGAGAAAGAATCAGAGGATTTTGTATTCATAGAGATTCTACCTATTCAAATCATATCAATCTGTAAAAATTCAATCTTTGTAATTTTGCGATTACAAATTTGGCACGCTTAGTGGGACTTCTCCACCTCTCATCTCTTTCTCCTAAAAGATCAAGACTTTCAAGCCATAAGAACATCTTCTTCAACGAAGACATGGCTATAAAGAACGTTGTCGTGCAAGTTTCGAAAAAGAAGAGCACAGGATCTCTTTCGCGCATATCCTGTGGAGCGAGCGTCACTTCTATCAAGTGCGCGCACACAATGAAGAGAAGTATGGTGAAAGCTGTTGCACCAACCGCTCCTGGGCAAACTGCACTGCCCCCATCCAAACTCCTAGACTTGAAGATGCAGCAAAAGGCGTCCTCTTGGATGGGCGAAATTCAAAATGTCTAGCTTCAATCTCCAGTCTGCGAGGTTGAAGACTACTGCAGCAGTAACTCTTCTTCGCCCTCACCAAAGGGGGCGTGTATGTCAGATACTGAAGTTGAGTCCTTCAAAACTGTTGTCATGCCAGTCATGATGACAAGGATAACCACTCTGGAAGAGGAGATGGCTAACATGAAAGTCATCCTAGAAAAACTCACCAAGCACAATGAAGAAAAAGAAGCACGCATTAAGCTTCAAGAAGAAAAGATTGCTAAGCTGACCAAGAAGTTAGAAAAATGGTCAGCTCAATCTTCCGCAAAGGACTCAGGAAGTGAGGACTCAGAAAAAATATCCATTCGCACTGAAGCCTCTGATAGCAAGAAGCAGTCAAAGAAAGTGCTACCACTAAACATGTCAAGTCCTCTGGATCAATGACCATTGAGCAAATCCAAGACTTGATAGCAAATGCTGTTAAAGTGCAGTTAGGTGAAGGTTCGCGCAGAACTCTCCTATACACCAAACCTTACACTAAGAGGGTGGATGCTCTTCACATATCCTACGGTTACCAACCCCCCAAGTCCCAACAATTCGATGGGAAAAGCAATCCAAAATAGCATGTCGTGCATACAACAATGTTGGGACTGACGGTGACCTTATGGTGAAATAGTTTGTCAGGACATTAAAAGATATTGCCTTTGACGGGTATACCAACTTAGAACCCGAGTCCATTGACAGCCGGAAACAAATGAAGCAAGAGCTCCTTAATAGGTTCTACAGCACTCAGTGCGTTGTCAGCATGACTGAGCTGACAAACACAAAACAGTGGAAGGACGAGTCAGTTCTTGACTACATCAACCGCTGGCATGCACTTAGCCTCGAATGCAAGGATCGACTGTCTGAAACTTCCGCTGTTGAAATGTGCACCAAAGGCATGCACTAGGACTTGCTGTATGTCCTACAAATGAGCAAACTTAGGACTTTTCAAGAATTGGCAACCAAGGCGCATGACATGGAGGTGACGATAGCTAGTCATTACGGCAACTCCTTCTATTCTACTGAATCAAGGAAGGACAAAGTTGAATTCGAAAAGATTGTTAACTTTTCTAAGGGCACGACCAAAGAAGCGATGTCCACTTCTTCAAGTCAGCCAATTCGCATTATGGAAAAGCTAAAACTAGAGGGCAAGAAGAGCTTGTTGTTCAAGGATGAAATAAAGAAGCGTCCCACACTAAAAAAGCTTCAGGAAAATAAGTATCCATTTCCTGACTCAGATTTATTAGGCATGCTAGATGACTTACTCGAAAAGGGTGTTATCGAATTACCCGAGCCAAAGCACCCAGAAGAAGTTAGGAGGACCCCCGACCCCAAATACTGTCGGTACCATAGAATCGTTAATCACCCTCTTGAAAATTGCGTTACATTTAAGGAGCGCATCATACGATTGTCTAAGAAAGGAAAAATCATTTTAGATTTGGATTAAACAGCAGAAGTTGGCCATGTCATAGTGCAAGAGGATGATGAGTCAGATTCTGCAATGGATCATGCTGAAGTACTAGAGGGCTCAGGAGAATGTTTCATAAAAAACTTCTTTGATAGTGTGGCTATCTACACAACCTCACGTTTTGAAATTGACGATGACGAAACAAATAAAGAGCCGAATGTCCCTCCCGAAGAAAGTGGTGATGGCAGCATCCAGCCACAACAACAACGGAAAGAAAAGAATGAGAGGATAATTTCAGTCTTATTCGTCAAGCAATCAAATGTCGTAGGAAATTCAGCAGCGCCAGTCTTCAAATGTACAAATCCTAAAAGTGCAATCAAGGTTGAACGCAAGTTCAATAAAACAAGCTGGTGCATTCTTAAAGAAAAAGGTGTGCCTCCAGTTCATAGGATGAACCCAGGCAAATTGACCAAGGTGTCTCTCCCTGGTGTTGTTGCCTCTTCTAAAGGCTCACTCCAAGAAGAAGGTGAGCTGTCAAAGATGCGCATCAGCGATGGATGTGATCCAAATGTCCACAAGTTAATGAAAAGGTCTAGCCATGACTTCAATCAGCCAACATCTTTAGGGCATGTGATCGAAGGTAAGCCCTACAGACTTGACAGCACGCAAAGGGTCATATAAAGTCAAGGGGGTATCGCCGCAACACCTAAAGTTGGTCTTAGCTACGTATTGCCCCAGCCTATGAGGATTTCAAGACGGCGTAAGGAAAAGCAAGCCCTCGCGCAATATATCACAGCTAAAGAGATTGATGATAATGAGGGTGACAATGCCAAGACTAACCCCAAAACGACGGTGTTCGACAGGTTGCAGCCGTCAACGTCATGCCAACGCCCTTCTATGTTTGGAATGATTGGAAATGGTAAAATCCCTAAGCCCTCTGTCTTCCATAGGTTGAAGAAGGATGAGCAATCTAAACCCTCGGTCTTCGCTAGAATCAAGATAGGCGAGACATCATCAAGCGCACTGCCCTCACAAAAAAGAGATTCGGTGTCCAACCGCTTCGGCAAAACAAAAGTCCAAAGTTGAATTCCTTCACGTATAAAGCGTGTTTCCACTGTAGATGTGAAGGTGGATGACTTGAGGAAAGTAAAGAGGCACGTCCTAATTCTCACTGCCATAGGGCTGAGGCTAATTCAAAAAAAAAAAAAAAAGAACTAAGGAAGATGAACAAACTTCTTCCAACCGCGACGCGAGCCAAGAGGTCAACGCCCTCCCTTGAGGAAATACTGGACTGGTTCCTAGGCAAGAACCTAAACTGTTCATCACCACAAAAAAAGGGCTTGATTCGCTCCTGAACAAGAGCTTAAACTATTCATCAAAAAAAAAAAAAAAAGACACACCCAAAGTTCACATTCAAAAAAGAAGACTTTCGAACAAGAGACTAAACTGTTCGCATATTAAAAAAGAAGACTTTCAAATAAGAGCCTAAACTGTTCGCACATTTAAAAAGACTCCCGAACAAGAGACTAAACTGTTCATACACATTTAAAAAAAGAAAGCTCCCGAACAAGAGTCTAAATTGTTCATACGCACATTCAAAAAGAAGACTCCCCAACAAGAGACTAAACTGTTCGCGCATTAAAAAAGAAGGCTCCTGAATAAGAGACTAAATAGTTCACACATTCAAAAAAGAAGACTCTTGAATAAGAGACTAAATTGTTTGCACATTTAAAAAGAAGACTCCCGAACAAGAGACTAAATTGTTCGCACATTCAAAAAGTCTCCCGAACAAGAGACTGAACTGTTCATACACATTCCAAAAAGAAGGCTCCTGAACAAGAGTCTAAATTGTTCACACACATCAAGAAAATGCTAACTCCTGTGCAAGAGTATAAACTATTCACTCAAGTGAAAAAAAACTTCGTACTTCTCTCGACCCGCAAGAGCATAAACTGTGAACGGCAAAACAAATGAAAAAAGGAATGCTTTGTTGAACTACGTAACAACTTGATCTTATTAAAAATTGTAAGTACCTATAAGTACGTAGGTAGCTTCAGCAAATCACCAAGTGCAATAAAAAACATTACACACAAAAAAGGGGGGCATGAAAGAGAAGAGATCAAAGACATCATCTTTCTGCCGCCAAGCTTCTCCTCGCAACTTGCACCATTATGAATAACCTGAAAATAGAAGAAAATACAAAATTAAATTTTTTCTCAGGAAAGAAATCAGTAAACAAAGTGGCGTCCAGACAAAATAAATACTAAAGAAGGGAGAAGCATGAAGCAAAATCAAGCAAAATATTTGTTGTCTGCCGCCCAGCTGCTCGTACCACTTTCATGCGTATCGATATTCGTTCAAGGCCCATGGCCAAACGGCGAACCGTGTTGCAAGTAGTTCTTCAAGTCTTCATACTATTTTCATGCGCATCGGTATCTATTCAAGGCCCATGGCCAAGCGCCGAACCGTGTTGCAAGTAGTTCTCCAAGTCTTCATACCACTTTCATGCATATCGGTATCTGTTCAAGGCCCATGGGCAAGCGGCGAACCATATCGCAAGTGGTTTTTCAAGTCTTTATATCACTTTCATGCGCATCAATATTCGTTCTAGGCCCATGGCCTAGCAGCGAACCGTGTCGCAAGTAGTTCTTCAAATGGTTTCTCAACCTGCACAAGCAACAATACAAGAGCAAAAAAAAGGGGCTCTCGGCGTTCAACAAAAAAGGCGATCTGCCAGTAAGTAAGCATGACGTTGCGACAAAAAAATGCGACCACGAATAGGCGTGACATCGCGACCTCACAAGCAAGCACGAAGATCTTTCGACATGTGTCGTCAAAGCGAGCATTGGCATGACATGGGGGGTCTGTTCAACATAATAAAGTTAGCTGCTCGGAAGTCATTCATTCATTAAAAAAAACAAACAAGGCCAGGAGGGTGTTAACATGCCTTCTATGTTTCCTCAATGCTCTCATTCTCCTTCTTGACCCCAAAAGAGCACAAAAAAATTCTTACAAAGGACAAGAAGAAAGCATGGTACATTTATCAGCATAAACAAAAGAATCCCTTCTGATAAAATCCCTTTTTATCGATAAGGCACATTCACCTAAGTCGAACTACAAAAAAAAGGGGGCCAACAATAATCTCAATCCTTTTGTCTCTTTCCTCAAATTCCCAACCTCACCCCCCCCCCCCCCCCAAAAAAAAAAGCATGAAGGGTGGTAGAAGCATGAAGGCCAGCATGTGAAGGCAATAAACCGCAGCAGCAATACTCTATGCAAACAGTGAAGCATTCAACACCTTGGAGCAAGTTGCGAAAGTTCTACGCAAAATAGCAGAACACCATTGATAGCCAAGCTCTAACCTTCTACTCTCTTTCTTTTTTTTCCCTTTCCTTATGCACATGTTCATGAAGAAGCTCACAAACACCCAAAAAAAAACCTCATTAAAAAAAAAAAAAAAAAAACACCATGAACCCCTTCAAAACCCATGAATCCCATTTATTGCCTAGTTCTCCTACCCATTATTTCACAAATTTCAATGATAGAGCACAAGTCGCCACGAAGAAAAACAAACTCATGCAAAAGATGCCCAAATTTTATGGGTTCCAACGGTTCCTCATTCATGGGTTAAACAAGCACAAGTTCCAAATTTCAAAGATTGGGGTATATATATACACATGTAAAAAGCAATCGAAGAGAGGGAGAAGGACGACTGAGAAAGTTAATACCTTCACTTGGTTGAGAATGGCAGTGCAAAGTCGAACTTTGGGGGATATCCTCCATGACCAGTAGCAGTATCAACAAACGTGGGGCTTGGCTTCTGAGCGCTGTTGTTGGGCAGATGAGAAAGAAAGGGGAGAGAAGTGAGAAAGGAGAGGACTTGGGTGGTCAGGAGGGCTGTAAATGGTGGCACATGGTTTGGCTTCTGGGGGATGGCCTCCACCGTAATCAGTACGTAGCAGCACCAGGAGGGTTTCAAAGAATGGGTGTCTGCGGCTGGGCGTTGAAGGAGGAGGAGGAAGAAGAACATGGCAAGCAGATCACGTGCACCGTGTGTGCCGTCTAAATGAAGCACAACCAAGTAGTAAAACGGGCTTTGGGTCGAGGGAAAGAGAAAACAAAGCCCCCCCCAAAAAAAGAGAAGGAAATCAGGGCAGCCCAGGGCCGTCAAAGAGGAAGAAAAAAAAAAAACAGACCGGGGTCACGTGCCCCTTGCATGGCTTTTAAATGAAGGTTAATTGGGCTAGGTCTTTAAAAAAAAAAAAAAAAAAACAGAAGCGGAGGGAAAGAGAGCAGCGTCACTGGGCTGGGAAAAAGAGTAAAGAAGGAAACTAAAGGCCATTTGCAATTCGGCTTCGTCGATTTTTCACTGACTCCGTCCTGCAATTTGGTGCTTCTTATATTTTTCTGGGACACTCTTTTGCAATTTGGTTCCTCTTATGCTTCACATGCATTCCAATTTCGGCAGCCAAGTAATTTGTGCGTCAAATGTCAAGCTAAAAAGTTAGTCGAACAAGGGCTGGAAAAAATACGACAACGTTAGAAAAAATACGACAACGCTAATAGTTGAGTTCTTACAATTTAAGTGGCGGCTTGGGGCACACACACAAAAAAATAGGCGCCTAAATAGCACACTTCAAAAAAAAATTCGAGATGTCAGCCACGCTCAAATGACAAGTCTCGTGCGTGACCTTGTCTCGAGTGGATAATTTGTAGACACTAAAAATTTATTTGTGTCGTGCTAAAATAAAATAAAATTAATTAATTGTGCCAATCCTTTTAATTAATTTGATCAGGCTAAAAGGCTCACAAGTCAGGCCCAAGATGAAGCCCAAATGACTTCCAAGTCCAGGTTCAGTCAAAATTCAAGCCAAAGCCCAAAACCAAGGCTCAAAAACGACTACCAAGTCAAGTCATGACCTAAAACCCGAACGATGTCCAAGTCAAGGCGCGGTCGAAGTCAAAGTCAAATATCCAAGTCAAATATCAAGACCTACATCGACTCACAAGTTAAACGTCAAAACGACTCTTAACTCAATGTCCGATCAAAATTTGATGCGACTTTCAAGTCGACGCTCAGCCCAAGGCGGGGAGACTCCCAAGCCAAAGTCAAAGTCAAAACAAATAAAAGTCAAAGCAGTATAGGGTAAAGTCTGATTGAAAGGCGCAAAAGTCATGTCAAAACTCAAAACCCAAGTCAAGGTCCATCTTGACTTTCAAGGGGGAGACTTTCCTATAAATTGGAAAATATTACGTTACACATATATGTACCGTGCTACGTACATACGCACGCATGTAGGCCAATGGGTGAGAGGTGCGTTTCATGGTGATTTAAATAACAAAAAAAAAATTGTTTTCTTTTATGAATTTTGAACAATACCTGCTTGCTTTCGACTGACTGCTTGAGCTTTTCTCTCTCCTCTCCCTGTTTTAGTACATCTTCGGGTGCTCTTTTGCTTGAATCTTCAACCGATTTTCGTTCTCTCATCGTCTTGAAGCCAATTTCTCTGTCCTAGGGTTTCACTTGTAGCTCATTTTGTTCTTCGGATAAGCTAGTAATCGCATTTGCACTAATTTATCATCCGTGAGTTTATTCATGGATTCTTGGTGATTTTTTCACATTTTACTCATTGTAGTTTCAGATCTTTCGAACAATATGCCTACAGGACAAGATTTGAACGATATTGCTACAACAAGGTGTGTTTTGTTTCTAATTTTAGGTTCAATTTTGTTGGTTTTGGGTTTTTGTGGTGTTTGCTAGTTGGATGTTTAGTTTTGGTGGCTCTGGGGTTCGATTTGTGGATCTTTGGCTGTTGAAATCCAGTAACTCACAACCAATTTGATATGCAGTGCAAAGCTTCTATGATAGGAAATAAAATTTGATATGAAAAGCCTGCATTAGACAACGAAGTGTATAATACTGATTAGTGCAATAGTTCTGAGTTCCTAGGGTGAGTGGTCTAATGATTCAGATTCAGTTTGTGGTTCCCTAATGTTTTGCTGGGCATAAACCTAATTTTGTGCCAGTTGGGAAGAAAGTAGTTAGTTCTTTGTGTAATCATATGATATTTGTTTTGTAGAAGAGGATGTTCAATTCCAAGTTGCTACCACCATGTTGCTTGGCTACCTTTCTGTGGTTTTATTTTGAGTATTTTCTGCAACAGGCAGATGATTCATGGGGTTCAGCAATAGGTAGATAAGCAGAGGGTACCTTGTGCATCACATTTGATGTTCTGATGTAAAGTAGGACAATCAGAGCTTGATGCCTTTGGAAATCTCTAATCAGTTTTTGAACCGGGTCTGCTTCAATTCATGCCTCCTTAACTTGCAATTTGTTAGAAACCTATATGGTATAGAGGATAGATCACTATCATATGGTTGAAATACGACCCAATACTTGCATGTGCAAGTCTGTTCTGGTAAAAAGATTATTCTTTGAATAATTTTTTTATGTTTTGTTCTTAAATATGATAATTACAATTCTGGTCCATTGGCACAACACTGGTTGCACTCATACCGAAGACGCTGAACATTTGCTATAACCATTTTTGTTATGGTATCTGACAATAGAGGATTCAAAGGTGATAGCAATGTGAATAGTAATTTGCTATTTAAGATGTATTTAGAACACGCTTCTTGGATCCGAAGGAACGACTCCCTACAAAAATTTACTATCTAAGATGTACTTCAATGTCCTAGTTTAGTCAATGATTCATAGGCCACAATGGGCCCCCTGCTTAAGATAATAATCTATTGAACAAAATGCAGGATTTGTTATCTTGCACTTTGTGCTTTTCTAAATTCCTATGACAGTAAAGTTTTAGGGTACATTATTCTATTCACTTGATCAAAATCAGCTAGCAGAAGTGGTTATATGCACAAAATAACTCAAATCTTATACTCTTCACTACTCTTTAATTTTAATCTTATAGTCAGAAATTTCACTTGCTTTGTTCTGAATGTCTGTGCTGTTGGATGAGATGTCTAATTGTCCTATTCTAGATCTTTTGATAGAAAGTTTTTCTAAATCCTTGCTTCTAGTTTGACTAGAAGGATGAGACTAAAACATAGTATGGTATGTTTTGGCTATGAACCTCATGACATCCTTGATGTATTGCCATCTGGTTTTACACATTCTTTACTGCCCCTTGCAAGTGCTTGCTTTTTTTTGTCTATGACTCTTTTGAGTTCCAGTATTTGACAGTTTCCTTATGAGTTCTCTTATTTGAAATACTTCAGATAATTCGCAGAGCAAATGAGTTTGAGGAGCATTTTCTTTCAATGCATTAACAGGAGTCTGAATTTGGAATGCCCAGCTCTTGGTTAATGGGTGTTGTCTAAGCTGGCAATTCAATAGGAATGCCCACTTTCTCTCTGGGACTTGCTTCCTTTCGTTTCTTACATTTTCTACGTGTGTCTGCATTTCATTTGCTTTATATGCCTGGTCCATTGGTTTTATAAGTGTATTTAATATCTGCATGAGTATTTGAGGTTGAGGTGAAAAGAAGTATTTTGGTTTTACAGTACCTAATTAGCCTAGGTCTCATTATGAAGCCATCACCTTAATATATTAGCTACACTTGTGAGATAAGCACATGGTAGATCATCCATTTACAAGGACTTGTGAAATAAGACACGTCATGACAACGGGAATGTCTTTTATTCATAATAGATCAGCTGCTGAGTGCAATGCCAGTGCTACACTTTACCTCATAGGTCTTGGTTAGTTTGTTGCTTTTTAATTGTTCTCCTTGATAACAGTGATACAAGGAAGAAGCGGATCAAACATGTGGCGTGTAAGACATCAAAAAGAAAACGCTCCGAACAACAACCTATTGGTATGCTCCATATATATTTTATCCACAACACCTTATAAATTAGTGTGCTTCCTATATTGGCACAAAAGGTTCACTGGAATTGGGGAAAGTTTCACTGTAATTGGGGAAAGGTTCCCTACAATTCGAAAAAGTTTCACTGCAGTTGGGAAAAGGTTCACTACAGTTTGGAAAAGATTCACTATATTGCATAAAAGATTTATTGGATCAAAACTTTATATATTAGTGTACTTCCTATATTTTCATTGATAAATTTCTGATTTTGAAATTGGAAAAAAAAAACAGCAGAGGATCAAATTTTTGATAGTGGTAATGAAGATATTCAAGCAGATGACATGGAATATAATCCTACTAAGCTTAGGACAAGGATGTCTCCATATGGGTTGTGCAGCTTTCTACCAACTATATTAGATGAGCAGAAGAGAGACATAACTGAGCTTGGGTTTGCATTTTTATTGACTTTGAAAGTTGATAAAATCCCATCAAGGCTAGCCAGATGGCTCGTTCAAAACTTTGATACATGTAGGCGAGCAGTGAAATTGGCTAGCAATGAAGAGTTGAGGAGTAGCGAAGAAGATGTATATTTAACAATGGGGTTTCCTAGGGGAACCAAACCCGTTCAAGAAGCCAAAAAGAGTGACAAGGGAGAGTATACACGGGTTCTTGATGAGTGGAAGGCTCAGTGGGCAGGTGCGTTACCTAAAACGCATCAAGTGCTTTCACAGATGAAAAACCAAAGGCAAGGGGGTGATATGTTTAAGAGAAACTTCATTGTATATGTTGTCACCACTCTTGTCAAGGGACAACAAACGTGGAAGGTTAATCATCTTGTACTCAAAAGTTTAGTGGATCTAAAAGAGGTGAAAGACCTCAATTGGTGTGAGTTCACAATAGATAGTTTGATTTCTTGCACGGATAAGTGGAAGAGGCAACCAAAAGGTACATATAGAGGCCCTCTTCTATTCTTAATGGTAATGATTTTTACTTATATATTTACAAAGTTTAGTATCTATTCTTATTTTTGTCGTTACTGAAGTTTATGCATTAATGACTTCTTTAGATCTGCTAATGTTCTACTGTACCTGTGCTATGTTGATCGTGTCATGTGCAAGAAGGGAATGATCAGTAAAGAGTTTCTCATTTTAGCAAACTGGACTAGCAAAGATCTGTGGGCTCAAATAAATTTTGAGTTGGAGAGCTGTCAAGGCTTCGGTAAGGGGATTGAAGATGACAGAATTAAGGCACCAGATACACCAAGTCTCTATATTCAAGAAGAAGAAGCAGATATTAAGGCAAAAAAGGTTCTTCTTATACTTAATGTTTCTTTTAATGATCCTTGTTGCCTGTATTAGTGTACCTTTTCTGCCATGCAGTGTACCTTTTGTTTATGCAGTGTATCTTTTCATGATTTGTCTTATTTTTTGAACTAATTTTGATGCAGGCATGTGTGCAAAAGATTTCAAGATCAATGAAGAACTTTCCACGCTCTGTTATTGAGGTTGTTGATGCTGTGAGCGAGGCACAACAGGTGTTCCCAGCGAGCACCCAAATGGACAAAGTTCAGGGTGTTTTGGTAGAAGTATTGACTAACTACTCAAAGCTGGGAACATTCAAGGACACGGCTGGTCCATTCAAACACAACCTGGAGATGCTAATGCTGGTCATCAAGCAACCCCCTCTAGTCAAGATGATGGGTTGTTTGCTAGTGATCCATCATTCTGGGATGCATGTGTTGAATTAGCAAAGACTTATGAGAAGACTAGTGGGATTGCTTGTCCAGGCACCTTCACACCACCTGGATTTGATTTAGGGTTCGATTTTAGGCTTTCTCAGTCAGTCCAAGTTGAGAGCCCTAACCAAGGTGGAAGTGGGGTTGCAGGGGGTATTGGATCTGGTGGTCATTCTAGCCCTAATCCTCAAATAGACAGGAGTCCCCATTCAAGCTTAGAGAGCCTGCTTGGAGATTCGGTTGGAGATTGGTTGCCCCCGAAGAAGAAGATGCCTACCCCTCATTTTAGATCTCCGTTCTTTGTAAGACACATTGATGTCATGAAGTCTTTAACTATTAGAGAAAAGCAAGTGTCTAATTGGGCTTTTCTCCCATTGGAGGAAGTTCACTATAATAGGTAACATTATGAGTTTTATCTCTATTTTTATGATTTTCATATTTTGTATATTGATTTATGTTTTAAAATTTTGATGTTTTTAATGGAGTTTTTTAATTTGTTGTAGTGAGCTATTATTCACAGATGCGAATTTCAACATTACTAGATCTGTAATTAGGACTTTGGGTTGTGGAGATGAATTAGATCATGGTATTATTGATTTATTCGCTTATTTGTTGAATCATTCTGAAAAGTTGAAGGACCCTCAATCAGATTCTTTTTTTCTTACAATGCCTGTGTAAGTGTTTTTTTCAAATATTATTTAGCTTAAATATTTTAAATTAGATCTTGTTATTTCACTAAAGTTATTTCTGATTCTTTATGATGTAGATTGAATTGTTGGATGGGGATGCTGAATTTTCTAGTCCAAAGTATAAAAAGTTGAGGCATATTTTGGACAGTGAAATTCAGATGATTTCTTGGCTGGATTTCTCAAACTCTAAGCTGGAAAGTTGATAAGAGTTTAACTTGTAGCATTTAGTGTGTTTTGAGTTTATCTTGTGATCTAAATTGCTGAAATATTGACCTGAGCCAAAATTATTGTGGTGCCCTTCCTTATAGACCTCTGTGTTAGGGGAGGCAAAATCATAAGCGTGTTGTATATTTGGTTCCATTTCTTGTTCTCCTATTCTTGAATAATATAAGAGGATAACTTTTACAAGTTGGATTTAAGAGATTCTTCTTCAAAGTGCTCCCTATTACTTAGCTACTACTAGCTAATAGGGATCTGTATGGTGGATATGTATGTGTGTGTGTGTGTGTGTGTGTGTGTGTGTGTGTGTGTGTGTGTGACTGATGAGGGTCTTCCTTAGCTTGAATATGTTTTTGTCTATCTTGTCGAAAAGGAGAAAGCAACCAATAGCATCTGTAGTTTTCAACATTGCATGCCACACACATCCACACACTCTAGGGCAAACTGTGATGTTAACTGGAGAGAAAACAAAATACTTTTAATGGAGGGACAAACTGTGGAGTAAATGTTGGTTTTGTCCATATTTTACCGTTGCTATTGTTGCACCATAATCGCAGTTTGGCTTACATTTGCTTATATAGCTGAATAGTGTACATATGCTTATGTAGCACATCAGAGCATTCCTAGCATATCTCTACAATGCCTCATCTTCAAGCAATCATCAGAGCTTTCCCTAGCATAGCAATCAAAAATGACTTAATTTTGCTTGTTAGCACAAAAGATTCACTGCAATTGGGAAAAGGTTCCCTGCAGTTGGGAAAAGATTCATTGCATTGCATTAAACATCTGAATTTTGCTTCTTGGCACAAATGGTTCATTGCAATCAAGAAAAAGTTCCCTGCAGTTAGGAAAAGATTCACTACGTTGCATAAAAGATTCATTGTATCAAAATTAAGATGTAAAAATGTGGAGTAAATGTTGGTGTTGTCCATATTTCACCATTGCCATTGTTGCACCACAATCGTAATGTGGCTTACATATGCTTATATAGCTGTGTTGATATGCAGATATTCTTTCCAGTGTTTCACAACGGATATTACTTTGTTACATGCTTCAATTTCTTGGTGGAGATTATCCATTCTATTAGTCATAACAATGTGGCCAATGGTGCTATTCTTATTTGTGTCAGCCTCTTGGTAATTTTCTATATTGCCTTTTTATCCTTTTGCTATTCTAATCCTCTAACATATGAAGTTACCTATTATAAATGTATACTACTTTTTTTCCCTAGGTTCGTTGTTTCTCAAAGTATTTTCTTAATAAATCTCCAAATCAGCCAAAGGTAAAGCTATTTCTATTGATGTAATTGGAGCAACTGAAACTACCTTGGATGGAAGTTTCAAGAGAATCGTATCCTGACTCAGGGGTGTATGTAATGCGACACTTGGAGATGTATATGGGAGATGTTGAGAAATGGAATACCGAGTTTAAGAAGTTCAATGTGAGTTCACTTTTTTTTTTCCTTGTTATAAATAAGTGAATTATATCATCAAAAGTTTTGACAAGTTTTTTACGCTCAACAGGCACTCTTGTTGAAGAAGCCCAGGGTGAAATATTGCTATAACATTATCACTAGTCAGGAAAATGTAATTGCTCCTCAGATTCTTGACAAGGTTAAGGATTCTCATAATAGCATCAAGAAAGAGGAGATTGTTAGTTCTCGCATTACAACGCAAAGTCAAAGGTTGAAAGACAAGGCTTAATGTTAATGTGTTTTTTATTGAGTAGGACAATTGTGAATAGGTTGTACTTTTTCGGTTAAAATAGTTGTGTAAGCTTCAATGCCGTGTAAACAGTTGTGTTAAAACAGCTTTTCATATTTTGCTGTTTAGAGTTACACTGTGGTGTTGTAAAGGTGCATTACAGATTAGTAAAGTTTTAATGCACGCACTCGTTCCATCCTGTTTACTTACTGAGGGGCACTTCCATCCTGTTCACTTAATGGATTGAGAGTATAGTTATATGATATTAGGGGGAACAACTACCATAACAACAGTGGCACAATTCCAGTTTCATTCCTACCCATTGCTAACAAAAAGAAAGAAAGAAATGCTCGGATCCTACGGAAGTCCATATGGCGTCAGGCTTGAAATCCTTATGGTCCTCCTTAGAGAACTCATTATAGCTATACAATGCCTCTTCTTCAAGCAAGCCTCAGAGCGTTCCCTAGCATATCTCTACAGTGCCTCATCTTCAAGCAATCATCAGAGCTTTCCCTAATATAGCAATTAAAAACAATTTATTTTTGCTTGTTGGCATAAAAGATTCACTGCAATTGGGGAAAGGTTCCCTGCAGTTGGGAAAAGATTCACTGCATTGCATTAACGATTCATTGGATTAAAATTAAGATGTAACATTACAATCCATCGACACCAAATAAGAATCAATAGCAACATGCACATTTACAATCAGCAAACAGCTCTAATATCCACAAAATATTAAATTGTGTTAAAAGAAATGATGGTGTACTCATGCTATCAATTTTGATATTCATAGTTTCACCAAATATTTCCAAGTGGACCATCTCCGACAGACGCCATGGTACATGCCACCTACATCAACAAATATTGTGTTAAAATGGAGAGTGATCTTATAGTTTATTACCTCAGTAATTACAACTCCAACATTAGTGTTGAACATGTTGGAATCCTCTGAAGGCCTTACACCACTTGTTACCTTCAAAAACAACATAAGTTACTCATTTAATTATAAAGTGAAAATGAAACTTTTCCATTATTTCATTAATTAAATTTTAATAGTTATAGCATAGTGATACCTCTGATGCGAGGACGATGGGGCTAATGTTGACAAGGGTGAAACTGTTTGTTGCTTGTCTTGTAGTATTCTTCTTTCTTGTCTTCACTATATTGCTTTTCTTCTTAGCAATGCTTACTTTTCTCTTGTTCTTTTGCCCTTTCTCTCTTAATTCAGTGGGATTTTGGACTATTTCGCTTGAGTTCACATTTTCATCTTCTGATCCATTATGGTATAGGTGGCCTATGTCCATCTCAATAACTTCTTTAGCCTTTTGAAATAATTCTTGACATAAAGCTCTTGTTCTTGTATTTGTGGCTGAAGCGGTGATGAGCGTAGTGAATTTTTGTATCATTTGCAATCGCCAAACAGATGAAGACGTACAAGCATAGTTGTGGAAAGATCTTGCATCATCAGCACCTTCATAGCTCTTGATATTTTTCTTCCATCTGTCGAATATGTACTTCTCAGGAATTTTTTTTAATACAAAACATATTGAACATCCTTAGGATATGAAAGCACAAAATTCCCATCTCTTCAAATTTTTCGCATGTGCAAGAAACTTCTTCAGTTAACCAATTAATGGTGACAAGGTGGCAAAACTCATCGACATTGTCCTGCCATACTTTATATAGCACACATGAAGTGGTCTCTTGAACCTTCTCCTAGGCACAAGTTGTCCCTTTTTTTTTACTCTTCTTGAAAAATATGATAAAGTTCAACAGTGTATACCTTTGTTGCATGATTCATTACATTTGCAAAACATGTTTCTGGCCTTCCATCCCAAGAGTCATAGTCATTTCCATTCTTCTTACTCCTCCATTCAGCAACAACATCAAGGAAGCTCCCATAAAATTCGCACAAGTCAGTGGTTGCTTGAAGTCTCCAAGAGATTGAACGGTTGGTTGATTAAACCCTTTGTGAGAACAAAATTCCCGCAGAAAAATAATCTTTACTGAATGTAGGGCACCAATGCTCCCTGTTCTTGTAAAGTTTTTTTAGCCAATCATTCTCATCATAATTGTATTCTGCAATCAACCTAAAATAAAAGGGAAAAGATGGATACAGTGAACCTTTTACTTATTACAGTGAATCTTTGTTATTATGCAGTGAATCTTTCATTCACTGCAAAGCATATTTTTCTTCATTATGAAGGCAAAGTTAAATACTGAAGGCACTGACCTGGTCCAATGATGATTGAACTCCACTTCAGTATCACAATGCATGAGAATCTTGTTGAATTTGTCAATAAATCGATGTTGGCTTCTAAACATTCTAATGTGAATTTTTGAGTTCTCAATAATATGCCATGTACACAATCTATGTCTTGCTTGTGGAAACACTGCTTTGATAGCAGCTGCAATTGAAGCTACTTGGTCTGTCATGATAGTCCTTGGATGCTTCCCACCCATTGCCGCCAAGAAAGTCCTAAAAAGCCATATGAACGATTCTATTCCTTCATTCAAAACAAACCCACATCCTAGCATTACATTCTTGTTATGATGATTTATGCCAACAAACGGTGCACAAATCATGTTGTGCTTGTTGGTCCTGTAAGTGGTATCAAATATAACCACGTCTCCAAAGAGATCATAATCATCTTTCATTATGCTGTCTCTTCAGAAAATGCTAGTTAGACTTGCTCCTTCATCAAACTCAAAAGCAAAGTAAAAGTTTGGATCGTTAACTTTCCTTTGATTCAACTTTCCCATTAAAGTGTTACTATCAGTACCATCTAAATTCTTCCTTTTATCAGAGGTAAGAGCACTATATGCATCCTTGTTTGTGAACCCAAGGGCTGGTGAACCGCCTACCTCCTTCTTCAACATTCTCATAGCATCAGACACTGTGATTCTACATGATTGCATAAGTTTCAGTAGTTCTAATTATTCTTCTGTGACTGTTCACTGTGATTTCAAAAGATATCGTTTGGTGAGATCACAAAAAGGAAGGTTGTGCACCTTATCATGCATCGCAACTGTCCACACACCATTTCCATCTACTAAAAACTGAATCATTGCTTTGCAACCAACTCGAGTTACTCTTTTGCTATGTGACCTTCTATCGATATGTTCTTCATTTTTTTTTTTACGGCATTTCTCTTTGTACCTTGTTTTGAACAACATTATCTCTTTGTTGTTATACCACTTCGATCAGCTTTCGTCCTTTGTGAATCCCTACGAATGCTGAACCCCACTCTTAGACCATAAGTGTCATATAAATCATACGCTTCTTGCTCAGATTTGACACTTTGTTCAATCAACTCAAATTCATTATTCTCAACATATTCTTGTCCGATGGGTTCTTGATGCTGAGAAACTGCAATTTAATTAGTCAATAATATCAGAAGCTATTATATTTATCAATGTATTTGGAGGATAGATAGTAGCTGAATCAGGAAAAACAAAATTGATGCAGCAATGCATTGCACCAACAAAAGATTCACTGCCATCAACAAAAGATTCACTGCAACAGGTAAAAGATACACTAACTAACAAAATGATTGTTACTATAATTATATATGAGATCTATAACTACCGTCCTTTCCAACCATGAGTTACAGTGTGTACAACACCATATTCTTAGAAGTATAAGTCATATGTACCTATCGCTACATGAGCTCTACAACCATTACTTTAACAATTCACTAGCTACATGACATTGCACTGAATTTTAGAAGTATAAATCATACATACCTATCGCTTGGGGACCACATTCTTGCTCATTGAGATCTTGATTCTGGGGACCTACAATATAAGAATAATGTCATTAATCATTATGTTCATTTACTTATAGTTATTCTATGAATAGCAGAATTTAATAATGTTTACCATTCTTATTTATTTGGTGTATCTTTCCAAAAATGCAATCAAACCTTTGTACACTGCAGTGAAACTTTTGTACACTGCAGTGAACCTTTTGCCTAAATCAGTGTACCTTCTTTGTCAGCTATGTGCAATATTACCATCCTACCTTTGGGGAATTTTCTCAAACACCTTATGTGCAACTATGTTTGACTTTAATAGTTGCACTAGGTAGCTATTTTTTGCATTGAAGATTGATACATAATTGTTTGTTTAAGCAATTTTATCAACCATACCTCCAGCCTGAACTCCTAGCATCTGTAGCTCTTCAATGAGCAATTCCTCTGCTTCAGCTGCCACTTGTTCCTCAAAATCCATTGATTTTGCTGATTTGTATTGTTAATTTTCAGGATGGATCATGTATCTTGCTCAAAACTTTCTTGATCAAAATTCAAATATGTAGTGTTTGATTTTGCTGATTTGTCGTGTGTTTCTTGCTCAAAATTTTCTTGCTTCAGCTACCACGTGTGTTTCTCTATACATGTTTGTCTTGTGGGCCGCCCAAATTGAAAGAAACAATTGGGCCCAAATTTGTATATGTAGATTGCAGCATATGTTTGTCCTGGCCCAATTTAATAAGATCCTCTTATATATAGGTGTGTATATTTCTATGGTACATAGGTATGTACCATAGACTAATTGCTATCAATAGGCTCCTACCCCCTTTGTTTCAAAGGTTGGAAAATTCATCCTTAAAAGAGAAAGAATTAGAAGATTTTGTATTTATAAAGATTGTACCCATTGAAATCGAATCAATCTATAAAAATTTAATTTTTGTGATTTTGCAATTACAAGGGCATGCATAATTTTTATTAAAAAAGAAGAAAAACAAGAGAGGAGTTTTCTTTTGGGTTGGCAAGGAGGGGTGGGGTCAATTCTAGCATGTATTTCCAACACTGTATAACAGACTTTCAAGGATGGAGAGAGAATACTGAGTTGGTAAGAGTAAGGCCAAAAGGGCCTATGGGCCCCCAGAGCTACGGTTATGGGCCTTGGCCGCCGGTCGTTAGATCACTTATTGGAGCTTGGGCACAGCGCATACACGAAGGCCTCAACACAGTACACACTTGCCTTACTCCCTCCTCTCTTTTTCTTAAAATTTTTATTTTTAGTTTTTAATACATCACGCAATTGGAAGAAGGTGATGTACAGATTTTTCTCACATAAATAGTAAAATGGATCCTAAGAAGAAATTTTTTGACAAGATCTATGATGTAATGATAAATTATTCTAGCTTCTATTTTAATTTTTAGATTATCATTTAAATTAAAAAACATTTATTGACAAATAAATTATCAGAACTTAGTTTTAAAAATCAACAAGGTCTGATGACCTATGTATTATTTTTGGGGTTATTGAATAATTTTTCTTTCCAAATTGAAACTCAGGAACCATAAAATACTATTGTCAATTTTGTAAGTTACGGTTGAAATATGCCTACACAAAAAACACAATTTTCATGTGTACGTGTCAAAATATAGACATGACAATTTCTTTTTCAAGTCAAATTTCTGTCTTTGTTTGTAGGATAAGCAACTCGCAATATTCTGTTTCCGACGGTCTTTGGCCACTCTATTCATTCAAAATCTACAGACAGCAACAAACAAGACATTATAATGAGTGACGCAGAGCCAAGTTGGGAATTATCTTCTTCATCATCATCAGTAACCTCTGCTTGTATATGTATGTACCCAAAAATTAATTAATCTCAAACTCGTACGAAGAGTACTTTGCAAATTAAACATGCCATTATTATGCTTCACTTAAGTAAATAACATCACTAATTACTCTGTCCTAACCCGCAAATGACCCCAACTTAATCTCATGCATTAATTCATTCAAATTTCGAAACTGGAACAGCATGTACTATCAATTCTTCCGGCAATATAATTAAGTTGTGTCCTTTGACCAATCAATGCTCCCACCATCCCAATTTAAGTCCCAATGTATTTGTTTTTTTTTTTTTTTTCGGGGGGGGTTGTAGAATTTTCAAAGTGTACGCAACGAAGGATATTAATTTCAATGAGTTCTTTATTTGTCCTTATTGAATTAATACGTGAATCAAGTTTACCAATGATCAACTAACTTGTCTTTTCAAAGTATGCAAAACTACAAACCGGTTTTCTTTTCCGGCGATTGGTTGGGCATAAAGCCAGTAATGCCAAAGATAAATGCAAATAGTTCTTACAACCGTCTGAACGTTGTTCTACAATAAAGAAAAATAAATCACTAAACTCACACTCAAGCAGCAAATATTTACGCCGATTTCTCAACGAACTTAAAGAAGCGTGATGTGACTCAAATCTATTAGTTATATTTACGCCCTAAGCAACTCATGTAGAATATCATATTCGGTCGTGTCATTTGAACTCAAAATACTATTATTTGTTAATTAACTTTTTTAAATATTTGTGCCAGATATACAAAACAATATAAACCTTATTAGATCTTTGCGGTAAGATATAGCTGTAAGGTGTAAGAAAATATAATGATGGATAAAATGTTGTAAGAAGTTATAAGGAGATATAAGAAGCAAGAAATTATCAAAAACTGTACGGGTAGATGTAAATAGTTGTAGAATTATTAAAAAGTTGTATGCAAAATTTTTAGATCTGTAATATAAATATTGGTCTTTAATAATGTATGATTTGTGAAATAAATTATGTTACAAAAATTATTAAATTATGTGCATGTGTGTAATATGTATGTGATATTTATGAAATTAATTTGATACCTTCACCAAAAAAATTATTTTTTAACATACTAATACGTATAAATGTTGGTCACCTACATTTCTCATTCTCAATTAACAAATGAATACGCATAGAAATATACTATGCTCATACAAATATTCTATATGTTAGAACAAATATGAGGAGAATGACAACTAGAATGTTATAAAAATTGATACATTTATCATAAATTAAACATGTCATAAACAAGCACAGAAAATATACATTGGCCAATCATTGTTGTAACAAAGATGTAAGGAGATGCAAGAAAAGGTAAGAAGAATATAAGATGTAGAAAGCTGCAAAAATATTTGCTAGAGTTGTAAGGAGGTGTAATAAGTTGTAAGGAGGTATGAACTGCAAGTTTATCACTCCATGTCGCAGAAAAGATCATGCAGTAACAAAGAAAGCGTTGAAATGGCTATGCTCAAATTGTTTTATATCCATTGATATTATTTAATCGGGTGAGCATAAATGTTTATAGCTTTTAAGTCCTGCTTTAATATAGATTAACATACTATATCTAAAATCACCAAATTTCAAACCGTTACAATTAATTATCAATTGTGTTGTTTTACTATTTGTTGATTATGTCGACGGACACAGAGACATTCTCGTTCAATCAACCTTATTAGTAAAAAAAAACAAAAAAAAGAGTATTATATGTGAAATTTCAACAATGATTATATCGTTCTACTATTCAATTGTTATAATTTTGTAAATTTTTGTATAAAAATACAGGTTTTTCTATATCAAGACAAGACGACATTTATTATTTTGTTTTTTTAAAAAAATGGCTAATACGAAAATCCAACTGAAAGTCATAAATATTGTACTTAGGGCAGCCGAAATAAGCCCAACATTCACGGTATCAATCTCATGAGATTGGAAATTGGATGCCCTAATGGCTAATTGGTCATGCATTTGATTTAGGTCGGCTCTACATAGAAACATGTACCAATTCAAAAAACAGGGTGACCCAACCCATATGGTATCATACCATTAGTCAAAATGTCCTCGTCCCCTGCCTCAGCTAGTCAGCTGCCATTACTGTGTATCACTTTCACCCAACCATTCAAGACCCACTAAATTCCAAACGTCCTTGTTCAGATCCTCATAAGCACAACTCAGATTTCACCAAAGCTTGATTCACTCAGTGATATTCTGCCCAAACGGAAAGTCTCTGTTTTTCTGATATCTAATCGTAGAAAGATGTCAACACTGCCCTCAATCTGAATCTGTATCTGTATCTGTATCTGAACCAAAAATAAAAACAAAATCTCAGCATGTATTAATGAATAACCAAAATCAAAAAGGAAAAGTGGGTACGGATTTTACGCAAGAAAGATCCTTGAAAAACCCAGAAAAGATCAGAGGAGAGAGAAACAGAGAGGTTAAAGAAGCTGTCCTTTTTACCGTGTCTATGACGACTAGAGAGAATCAGTCAGTCATTAATGGCGGAGCAGAGCCCCCTGATTTTTCTTTACTAATTACTTTTCCCCTGTTTTTCTTTCATCTTTTGGGTTCTGAGTCGTAATTCTTTCTCAGCTCTATTTGAAAAATTGGGCGTTTTAGAGAGAGAGAGATGACTGAAGCTGTTCACGAGACCGAGTGTCAGGCACTGAGGAGCCCCAGGTGGCATTTTTCACCCTTTTTTTGTTTTCTTTTTTGGGTACACGTCGCTCCAGAAAGCAGGGGAGAGAGGAGAGAGAAACAGAGGAGGGGGTGAAGAATAGATTAGCTGGAGTAAGAGTTTGTAATTGGAGGGAGGGGGTCCATTGACGCACTTTTTTTGAATTTGAGAAAAAGAAAAGAAGTGAACTGCCAAAAGTAATCTGAGTCCTTGATTAATTATTTCGCACATTCTGATCCTTAATTTCTTGTTTTGATTACCTTAATCTGAGAGCGCTTTATCCCCCCCCCCCCCCTTTCTTTTTTTTTGGTGGAATTTGGTAAGCTTTACTTTGATATGTCTCCCTTTTTGGTCTCTGATGCACTTTTTGTCTTCAATACGGCATTTTTCATATTAAAAACGCGGATCTATATAGTGCGGGTGATGTATCAATCTATTACTCAAAATTGGGGTTTCAATTTTATAGGTAACGCTATATTCTTTCCATTTTATTAAAAATATTTATTAGTGCTTATTACTAAAATATAATCAAAATTATTAAAATATTTTTAAATATTTTTAAACATTTTCAAATAAGTTGAATAGTTGAAGACAATATAATTAGATATTTTCAATAGATACTTAACAGTATTGAATTGTGGTGAATGATACTAAAATTGTGTTGAAAGTTGATGAAAGTTGCTGAATACTGATAATAAGTACTTATGATTAGTTAAGAAGAACATGTTCTAAATTGAATTTATGAATGTTTCATTTTTTTCCTTGTACAAGGTAATGTATATCATATACCTATGAGTATATACTCTCACTTGCTATATATATATATTTTTTTTCAACGTGTATTTATCATATAGATAATTTTAATATTTGGCATTAGTGGGACTTGTAAAAAAATGTACTTCTAAAAATATAATATAGTTTTTGCATGTAGAATAAGCCATCAGACAATTGAATAGATGCTAAAAGGAAATGCTAGCTGCGTGACAAAATAAGCTCAAACCCAAAGCATCATAAACAGGAGAAATTACAGTAGCGGCTTCATGTGGGATGGTTTTTGACTGAAGGCTTTTTTTTAAAATCCTTTTGAAGCGTCACAATGAAGCTAACATTTCTCGTAAGTCATTTCATTGACAAATACAATTACATTAGGTAATATACAATCGTGTCAATAAACATTCTACTTGTGTTAGATATATGTACAATTATTTTGATGTACATCCTACCTATATTATCTTGCCTGGATGAGAATTAGCCAAGTCATTTTCAAAACTAATATGCCCCCCCCCCCCAAAAAAAAGTAATTTATAGCCATAATTATCCCTTATAAACCTAGACCACAACAAAAATCAAGAAATTATAAAACGACCTTGCCATTAACTTGCTTTAGGAAATAAAATAAACCCCACATACAGCTAACTTTACCATATCTAGATGGGCTACAATTCTCTCTCAATTCAAAACTAAAACAAAATTTTTCGTTTCTTCTGTGAAGCATTTGAAAGTTCATAAATATAGCGATCTTCAATAATGAAATATTCAACCCACTTGCACACCTAACATGAATCCTTTCCCTCTTCCAAAAAGGAGTACAGAATGGAGAATATGAGCTTGCATGTTTTAGGGGCTCTTTTTGTCTCTTTACAAACTCAAACCAACAGGTGAGATGAGGCCCTCATTGTGATTTGTTAAACTCAATTTGGATGAATCTTTTAACTAATCAATAGTAGGAGATTTCGAGCAAACTCTTAAAGATAAAAGCGGCTTACTATGACAATCTTCTGATAATTAAGAGATATGCAAAGGTTGATATACATGCATAATTTTATTATTTGATTACAAATATTAGAATATGTAGATCAACCTTTACATATCTCCTAATAACCTCCAAAAACGAAAAAAGAAAAAAAGTTTGTAGTTGTATGGCTTTGTCCAAGAAACAAGTTGACAGTAAAAATGAGGTTTTATTTGGGGTTTTTTGTTGGGGGGGGGGGGGGGGGTATTTCTCAAAAAAGTAAAATAAAAAGGGAAAAAAA
>JAKOGI010002125.1:115000-140117 GCA_029747015.1 Carnegiea gigantea
TAAATTGATTAATTGTTTTAGTGATTGAAATTAGTTAAAAAAAAATTGAAGAGTAGATCCCATTGCTCAATGGGAAGGATAGATGTGGATATTCCCCTTAAACTAAAGGAATAGTCAGATATTGAGATTCAAAATTTCAAATCTAGAGAGTTTGTCCAATCATTTTTCTGGAAGTTCATGTCCAACGGTACACGAATCTAACGGTTGTTGACAAATCTCGGCAGTGACTAAGGAGAATTAAAAATGTCATGTCACATATTTTGATTTGAAGTTTGTGTATTCGTTTGTCTTTATAAAGAAATTAGGTGATATTCTATTTGATCATTTTAAACTAATCTTATTGAAAATGACATAGTTTCGTTTGTATAGATTTTGTTTGACAATAAGTTGTTGGTTGTAAAATTATTACTCCTTTTTTTATCCAAAAATTATTACTTGCCTAATTATTCAATATCTCATATGTTATGAGCTACTACTTGTATCAAGTACTATAAAACTTTTATTAAGAAAAGTACTATAAACTTAGAAACTCACAAGTGTATATTATCTAGAAATAGTAAGCTTGCATATTTTGAAGTCATTTAGGTCGTATCCTTTTCGTTGGTAAATTTGAGTTGCTAAAAGGGTGAAATTGGTTGAGGTAGGTTAAGTGGGTTGAAGTTGGTATTTTTGGTTAAAGTTGGTTAAAATAGTGAGAATAAAATTTTGAAGGAGGTGGGTTAAAATTGATTGAAGTAGGTTGAAGTAAGTTAAAAGTTGATTGAAGTGAGTTAAGGTTGATATATTTTATTGAAGTAAGTTAAAATGGGTTGAAGTGGGTTAAAGTTGGTTAAAGTTAGTAAATATGAAAAGACTAATGAAAAAAATAGGCCCTTGCTTGGCATATATATAGGGTATCGTAAGTTAGGATAGACATGTACATATATTTTCCTTGATGTTCAGCAGAATGATTTTTTAACCTTTATATTTTTGAATTTTTTTTGGTTTTTTTTGCTTCTCCTCACTTCACTTTTGCTCCATGTGTCTCTCGTATCTTTCCTCACCTAATGTATTATCATGAGAGGCACGCTTGTTGACCGACGTAAAATAAAATAAAAAATCTCTCCACCTTTCTATATTTAAATTATAGACAAGTTAAGGAAGAGAAATAACATTTTATATAATCAAGAAAAAAAGCAGAAAATAAAGAAAATTTTAAAAAATTAAAGTCAATAAAGTTTTCCACAATTTATTATTTTATCCTTTGAAAAGATATTTTATTTAGTTTAACTATCGGATTTTTGTAATATAGATTTATATTTGTTAATAGTGAAAAACTTTTTTTAATGTTTTTCTTTGATTTTAAAATAAAATACACATTAATTTGCATCTTCATTTTCAAAACTATTTATAATCAATTTTTGTTATAGTTGATCAATTTTATTTACACAAAAATGTTTTCAAAATTATCCATAAATATGAAGGCGTTTTTCCATGAGCTTAGGGCTTCAAAATTAGCTCATGCAAAAATAGTGCTAACACTTATTCCGAAAATAAGAAAGTTAAAAAAATTATTTGATTATACTCAAAAAGAGGTACATGCAAATACTCCCGTATTAGATCTGACCCAATTGCAGCTTAAATATGTTGTGTTGTATCGTCAGCATTTTCATTCATAAAAGAAAATGCTTTCTAATAAAAGCAAAATGATAAATATCTTAATTGTCTTGTTTTGATTTAAAATTCATATTATAACATTTTGAAATATGTTTATCATATGACCTCGTGAGTAAAGATGATTCGACTACGGTCTCATTTTAATACTTTGTTGGCGTAGCCGATGAATATTTAAATTTAACAATTCGTAATTAAGTGTAATCATTGAAAATTTGCTGATTTTAAATTATAAAACATGTTGATTATGTCTTATAGCAAGATATTTATGAATGTCTTGTAGCAAGACATATATCATCACCCCTAATAAAAATCTAATACATTTAAATGCCCTATAAGGAAATGTCTTTTCTTTGATAAAAAAAAGGAAATGTCTTTTCAAACTCCTTTGAGCTGAGTTATATTTGCCATTTAGACGTCATGTTAAAAGATTGAAGCAATATCATCTCTGTTCTCATATGAGCTTAGGAGGGAAGGTGAGCATTAAATGTTGATAGTCATGGTGGATATAAATGAAAAAAAGAGTCAGTATCATGGACATTATTTTCTGTCATTACGACTTAAGGCTTGACTTTAAAATTTTGCCTTGAAAGTCTTTAAATGTAGGAATTCTAATTAGCTGTAACATTGATTTGCTTTATATTTTGTTTTTTGAATATAAAAACATAATTTTTTAAAATATATAGCTATTTATAATGAGTTGATGACTCAACAATCTCATTTTGAATTGCAAACTGACATGACCAGACATAACATTTCAATGGTTGTAAATGACAATGTTAGCTTCAAGATAGTTGCAATGGAAAAATCAAATATCTTTTTTGAGGTAAATCAACTATAAAAAAAGGATAAAATTTTTTATAAAATATGGTGTTATGTGGGCCCTGGGAGTTTTCTTCTTCTTCGGTTTTTTTTTTTTTTTGGGGGGGGGGGGGGAGTTTTAGCTTCTACTATGCAGGGTTTTTGGAGGATATTTACTTACTAATGTTGGATCATTATTGGAGTTCTATTCTCTAAAACGTAATTAAAGAATCATACAAGGCACAAATTTGGATACCTGCCTCTTTTCATACCTTGTAAGTATATTAAGTGTATAATCCTCATGTCATCAAAAAAAGAGTCGTTTTGATAAAACAAAAACCATAGTTAAGAGATATGTAAACTTGTGGATAGGGATGACAATATAATCCGAAATCAATGCAAATTACATCTGATCCGAGGTAAAATTATCTGATTCGAATCCGATAAAAAATAACTCGATTCGAATCCAATAAAAATAATCCGAATCTGACTCTAATCCGATCAAAATTGGAGGAGAGTCCATCCGATCTGATTAACATCTGATCCGATATCTTTTTTTAATAATTTCATATTTTTTAAAGATAGGAAAACCTAATATTATAACCCTTATAAAATCCGTATAATGTTTCCACTCTATGTGCAATACACTCATTTTTATTAACTAATTTCCTCTTCCTTCCCGATCTCCTTCTCAATCTCTCCTTTTTGTCAATCAAAATTATACTCTCTCCTTTTGTTCCTGCTATTGCACTATTATCTATCTCTTTTTCCTCTAAAGTGAGTTCACGTTCTCTTTTTGTATTGCTTTAACATATTGAAATGTTTGGCATGAGAAGTTATTTGACATTAAAGAGGTGTTTAACATTATATTTGTAAAACACAGTTGAAAATAAGATAATTGTATAAATATTGAGTAAAAATGTATAATCCAATTATATTCAATTATATCTGGATTTAATTCGATCCGAATTTGATTTAAAATCTGATCCAACAGATTCGGACTTTGATCAGATTAGGATGTCTAGACATCCGATCTAAATCCAACCCGTTGTCATCTCTACTTGTGGACATCACACATATCATGGGATAATCGTCCAACAAAATAGAGTTTTTATTTGACCCAAAATAGGTAAGTGATACTTTTTAAATTTGTTTTAATTATGATAAAATCGGAGTATTCATTTAACGACCTGTTTGGTGAGAAAAATAGAAATGAAATTGTTGACCCTATCCTTATGTAATGTAAGGTTTTGATGATAACAAACACAAATGTAATATATACTTGAGTGTGTTGATCGAACAGGTTCCAAATATTGTTAGGAATACTTTGAAATTGCTTGGTTAACAATGCTCAAGAATAGTTCCTCAAGATCAGTTGGCTGGCAAGACTTTCCAGAATTTCAGAACAGCCTTAAAAACAGTTCTGAGAAGTGGTTGGAGCAGCAAGTTAAGTTTCTACAAGATGTCTGGTTGAATCAACAAGAGTCTTTGTTTTGCTATGATTTTTATTTTATTAGATTCTTGTTAATATGCCAATTAGAAAGTCTTGATTTAATATTCAGTTTGAAATGGTTTTTCTCTTTGAAAAATTTCAGAACACTGTTTCAGAACAGTTCTGAGAACAGGGTGTTCAAGGTGTTTTCAAGCCAAAACTGCAAAATTGATTTTTCACGATTTCTTCCTTAATTTTTGGGCTAACGTTTCTGAGATTTTTTGATAGATTTTCTGCTGACTGTTAAATCCAAAAAGGCTATTTTTGGCTTTGAAAAATTTGGGGAGAATTTCAAGCCTATTTTTTATTCTCCAAGTAACAACATCTCTATTTTTAGAAAATGACTGAATTTGTGGAGAAAATGATGGGCTTAGTTGCTGAAATTTTGTGGCTGACATTTAGCCGTGTGGTTCAAGCAATTAGTGGGAGAATTGAGCTCACACTTCCCACTTCTTACGGCCCAAGCATTTCTTTTTTAGAAAATACATGTGATTGTTTCAACCGGTTTTTTATTTAAGCAAGTCTCCACATTCATTTTTGAAAATCGGTTTTCACAGCAACTTTCAAGAGTTTTATGAGCTAAATTTCCAGAGAGAAAACCGACCAAAGGGTGTGCAAAATTGAGCTTTTCAAAATTAGCATACTAGGCACATATTTGTACCTTACATTAGCTTATTGAGAAGCATTCAAAAGTAAGGTGTCCCTCTTATTCTCTCTCGTTCAAAAGTGAGTCGAGTGTGTCCAAGTTAAGGGGACTTTTGGACGTGAGGTAACCGGTCTTAGGAGAGATGGTTACGTGTGAATTACAAATTGTAACGGTGAGGGTTACATTGTAATGTGTTTAGCCCGAATAGTGAAGTGGTGTGAAAATCCTACATGGGTAGGTCGTGGTTTTTCGCCTCAGTTGGGCTAGAGGAGTTTCCACGTAAAAATCCTGTGTTCACTTTCTCTTCTACTTATTTCTGCTGCATTTTCGTTTTCTGAGCGTGTTACAAACAGTATGTCCGAATAGGGTCTAAGCCTGTTTCCAGAAAACTGCGAAAATTTGGCAATACAATTCACCCCCCTCTTGTGTTTGTGTACTCTCATTTCTATCAAGTAGTATCAGAGCAGGTTCTCATCTAAAGGCTAACACCTTGAGAGATCCTAGAAGATGAGTACACCACAAGGAATGCTTGAGGGTTAATCTGTGACTCAACCACCATACTTTAATGGTCAACATTATAGTTCGTGGAAGAATCGCATGGAAAACTATGTTCAAGCTGATGATTATGAGTTATGGATGATTATCAAGAATGGTCCACTCATTCCCAAAAAGGTAATCGAAGATGGGAATATGGTTCCCAAGGAGCCTCAGGAATTCAATGCCGAAGATTTTAAGATGATGGAAAAGAATGCAAAGGCCAAAAAACTCTTGTATTTTGGCCTTGGTCCTGATGAGTACACTCGCATTTCTGAATACAATTCAGTCAAAGAGATTTGCGATGCCCTCCAAGTAGCTCATGAAGGCACAAATCAAGTGAAGCAATCAAGAATTGAGCTTCTTATGAGAAAGTATGAGTTATTTGAAATGGATGATAAAGAAACGGTGATGGAGATGTATACCCGCTTCACCCCTATTACTAATGAGCTAAAATCATTAGGAAAGTCCTTCACCACTGAGGAATTGGTGAGGAAAATGCTACGATTTTTGCCACAGTCATGGGAAGCCAAAGTCACGGCCATTCAAGAGGCCAAGGATATGAAGAAAATCTCCTTGGATGAACTTATTGGCAATCTCCAAACGTATGAGCTTAGGAGAAATTCTCAACAAAAAGAGGAGATCAAAAAAGACCGAGGCATTGCTCTAAAGGTCTTGGAGGAGGATAGCTCGGACCTTGATGAGGAAGAAATGGCCATGATCACCCGAAAATTCAAGAAGGCCAAGGAAAACTCTAAGAAGAAAAACTTCAGCAGGTCCAGGAACAATGATCGGGAACAGTTCTCTAGGTGTTTCAAATGTGGTAAACATGACCACATTGTGAAAAACTGCCCATTGTGGAAAGAGGAACAAGAGCCCGAACAGTCCAGGAAACAAGGCAAGAAACAGGGTGAAAACAGTTCTGCCAAGCGTTCCTCAAGGGCAATGCCTGCGGCTTGGGGAGATTCCACTGAGGACGATGAAGGAACTGAAGAAGAGGATGCTGCCATAGCTCTTATGGCCAGAAGTGATACAGACTCAGATGATGAACCACTAGACAGCTTAGCTCAACTCAAGGATAAGGTACGTGGTCTCAATAAAGCAAAACTTGAAGATTTATTATTCACTTTAATGGATGAATGTGATTCTATTAATTCTGAGAATTGCATGTTAAAGGATATATGTTCTGAGTTAAAAAGAGATATTAGAGAACTAGAGCTTGAGAATGAAATCCTTAAAAGTGAAAAACTTGAAGTTGACAACAAGACACTTGTTTTGCATGAAGACCTTAATAAACTTAAAGAAACCTTGGGTATGAAAGAAGAAGTGTTTTCAATTAACTTCTCTAAGCTGGAAAGTGAGTCCTTTAAACTGAAACAGAAGGTTGAATCTCAGCTTGATGAAAACAGAAAATTGCTTGAAAAATTAAAACAAGTGGAATCTGACCTCACAGCAAACAGGCACTGAAACAGGTCCTCACAGGCGCTAAACTGGCTGAATACTCATTATAACCAAGGCAAGAAGGGACTAGGTTTTATGCCTAAACGAACCGTTTACCTAGTCAATAGGAAATATGTGGGTCTACCTGAGAATATTGTTTGTTTTCATTGTGGTAAAATGGGTCATTATCGGTATGCTTGTCCCATAAGAACGTGTGCCATAGAAAGGAACTTGATTTATGTGAAGCAAATTTGGGTTAGAAAAGATGAGCTTTGCATGTCTAAGGGAATGGGACCCAAGTGGATCTGGGTTCCCCAAACTAACCCCTAATTTGTTTTGCAGGCTAAAGTGAGAGGGAACAACTCAGCAAACAACCCAGGGAACAGCTCAGGGAACAACCCAGGAAACAGCCAGCTATGGTATGTTGACAGTGGGTGTTCAAGGCATATGACTGGTGAGAAATCTAACTTCCTCTCACTTACAGCCTCAGAAGGAGGGAGTGTGGCATTTGGTAACAGTAAGTCCGGGACAATTGTCGGAATAAGTAAGATAGGTGAGTCGCTCTCTCATTTTATTGACAATGTATATCTTGTGGATGGCTTAAAGCATAATCTACTTAGTGTATCCCAACTGTGTGATAAAGACAACCTAGTAGTGTTTTCTCCAAAACGTTGCTTAGTTATTAATATCAACACAGGAGATGTTGTGTTGAGGGGGAAGCGATACAAAAATATATATAAAGTGTGTATTTCTTCTCTTCCCCAAAATAATTTGACTTGTTTAAGTACTTTGAATGATAATGTTATGCTTTAGCACAAGAGACTAGGTCATACAAGTCTCTCTCTTTTGAACACATTGGTTTCCAAAGATCTAGTCATCGGCTTACCTTCCATCAAATACAATGATGGCAAGGTATGTGACGCTTGTGCTAGGGGGAAACAAGTCAGAAATTCTTTTAAATTGAAAAATTATGTTAGCACTACCCGACCTCTCGAAATGTTACATGTCGATCTGTGTGGTCCTATGAGGATCACAAGTAGAGGTGGGAAGAGGTATGTGCTTGTTGTAGTGGATGACTACTCTCGTTTCACTTGGACCTTGTTTTGGGCTTTAAAGATGAAACATTTGAAAAATTTCTTGCATTTCTTAAAAAGATTGAAAAGAGAGTAGGACACTCATTGGTTTGCCTAAGGTCTGATCATGGTACAGAATTTGAAAATTCGAACTTTATTAACTATTGTAATGAGCATGGTGTTGATCATAACTTTTCAGCCCCAAGAACACCCCAGCAGAACGGGGTGGTAGAGCGTAAAAATCGTACTCTAGAAGACATGACTAGAACAATGCTTATTGCTAGTGGTCTTTCTAGAAACTTTTGGGCAGAAGTTTTGAACACATCATGTTATATTATAAATAGATGCACAATTAGACCTATTCTTAATAAAACTCCTTATGAACTTCTCAAGGGTAGAAAACCTAATATTATGCATTTGAGAGTATTTGGTTGTAAATGTTTTGTGCATAATAATGGGAAGGAAGCCTTAGGAAAGTTTGATCCAAGGAGTGATGAGGCAATATTTCTTGGTTACTCCTCACACAGTAAGGCATACAAAGTGTTCAATAAGAGAACCTTGTGTGTTGAGGAAAGTGTGCATGTGCTATTTGATGAAACTAGCTCTCTAATTGAGAATGATGCACAGGAAGATGATTACGAACTGGGCCTTGCTAGAAAAGATTTGTTGCTCATACATGAGAAAGGTAAGAATCCTGATAATGGATCAGGGCCTGGAGCTGTTTCCTTAGAAGATGAGCAAGGTCTGAACCCGACAGGGGAAAGCACTGCTGAACCCGGTTTGGATCAAAACCAGCCTAATTCTTCTCGAACAGGCTGGGAAACAGGCTCCAGAACAGGCTCGGGAATAGTTCCTGAACCTGTTTTACCGAGTATTCCAGCAAGAGTAGAAAGCGTGTCTGTGGACTCACTTATTCCACGACCAGGGAAGCACCAAAGTTCGCATCCTCTTGATCAAATTTTGTCTGACATTAATGCAGGAGTGCAGACTAGATCCAAGCTTAAAAATTTCTGTGCTTTTTATACTTTTCTCTCTAATATTGAGCCAAAAAATGTTAATGAAACTCTTGCAGATTCAGATTGAGTCACGGCAATGCAAGAGGAGCTTCATCAGTTTGAAAGGAGCAAGGTGTGGCACCTTGTACCATGGCCAGAGGATAGATCAATCATTGGCACCAAGTGGGTGTTCCGGAATAAGCTTGATGAGTCCAGAATAGTCACTAGAAACAAGGCCCGGCTGGTGGTTCAAGGCTACAACCAAGAAGAGGGTATTGATTATGAAGAAACCTTTGTACCCGTTGCAAGGATTGAGGCTATCCGCATTTTGGTAACTTTTGCAGCTCACATGGAGATAAAGCTATATCGGATGGATGTCAAAAGTGCATTCCTCAACGGATACCTTAAAGAAGAGGTGTATGTATTGCAACCTCCTGGTTTTAAAAGTAAAGAATTTTCTAACTATGTTTTTAAACTTGATAAAGCGCTTTATGGTTTAAAACAAGCTCCTAGAGCTTAGTATGAACGTTTATCAAACTTTTTATTGGAAAATGGTTTTAGAAGAGGCAAAGTTGATAATACCTTATTTTTAAAATCTAAGGGGGAATATTTGTTGATTGTCCAAGTATATGTCGATGACATTATATTTGGTACAACACACAATGATTTATGTGAAGAGTTTTCAAAAATGATGAGGAGTGAGTTTGAAATGAGCATGATGGGTGAGCTTAATTTTTTTTCTTAGGCTTGCAAATCAAACAAACTTCAAACGGCACCATGATACATCAACAAAAATATGTCAAGGAATTACTTAAGCGATTTGAAATGGAATCGGCCAAGCCCATTGATACTCCCATCTCTCCTTCAACCAGGTTAGTAATGGATGATGGGAGTCCCTCAGTCGAGGAGAAATCCTATAGGGACATGATAGGGTCGCTTCTTTACCTAACTGCTAGTAGACCTGACATTGTTTTCAGTGTTGGTTTATGTGCCTGTTTTCAGTCTAAGCCTAAAGAATCACATTTAAAGGCTGTTAAACGGATTTTTAGATATTTAAAATATACACCTGATTTGGCTTTATGGTATCCTAGAGGATGCAACTTTAACCTTGTTGGGTATGCTGATGCTGACTATACAGGCTTTTTGGTTGATAGAAAAAGCACATCAAGTATGGCTCATTTTCTTGGACCCTGTTTGGTATCTTGAGCAATCAAGAAACAACACTCAGTTGCCATGTCCACAGCAGAAGCTGAATATGTTACAGCTGCCTCTTATCGTGCTCAACTGTTGTGGATAAGGCAACAACTCAAAGACTTTTGTGTTGACACGGGATGCATTCCTATTTTTTGTGATAATACAAGTGCAATTAATATTTCTAAAAATCCATGTCAACATAAAAGGACTAAACATATTGACATTCGTCATCATTTTTTGAGAGATAATGTTGAAAAGGGTTTGATTTCAATGAATTTTTGTGCCACTAATAAACAAATTGCTGATATTTTTACCAAGGTACTAGGTAGAGAATAATTTGAGAAGAATAGACTTGAATTGGGTTTAATTAAAACAACTTGATCATACTTCATTAACCCCTAATGATTGTCTAGTTAAAAAGGTTTTTTCAAGTCAAGTATGTTAAAATTATTGGACATAGTCAAACAATTGTGCTATAATTAGCACATGTGTGGAATATAGTTTGTTGATACTCGTTGAGGTCTGATGATATTGCCCTTATTGTCCTATATTACCGAACAACTGACTGCATGAACAAGTACCAAGAACAGGTATGGCCACTGTTCGTCAAACGTGTATAAATCAGGTAGTTAATTCAGTTGTTGAGAATTTTTTTAAAAAAAATTTCTCCTTTCCCGAAGCGTGCGCAGCTGGAAGACTTAATGCTCTTCTTTTTCGGTTGAAAGCCAGTTGACTTTTTGGCTCCCTCGCCCGCACACTTCGCTCATCAGCCACCAAAAAATCTCTCTCTCAATCTCTCTCTCTCAAACCCAAAACCCTAATCTCTCAAAACCCAAGCTTCTCTCCAGCTCCAATGGCGACCTTCGGCAGCAGCTCCTACGTCTCTGTAAAGCGCAGCACCACCACCTCTCAAGCTCCGGTCTCGAAACGTACACGCATGGTGTCTCCACCAACCGCTTCAGCTCTGCCCGTGTCAGGCGCGATAATTCCGGCATCTCTTGGAGGTATGGGGTTCACATCTTTGCCACCATTACCCTTACTTTCGAAGACCTTTGGTTTTTTGAACTGTGTAAATTTGAGCTCAGTAGGGCTAGGGTTGACTGATATTCCACCCGAATTTGGGTGGGATTTGGTTTTGTTTGAACCAATTACTAAACAATCTGGGGTTGAGGCTCAAACTGAGATTGACGAAACAGGGTCAGCATCTTTTCCTGACCCGAGGAAACCCCAAACTGAGCCTAAAACTGTGTTTGAGGAAATATTAGATGATTTTTCAGAAAACATTGCAGACATTGATTTGGATGAGCGGCCAGAGACCCCCATTGAAATTGTTCAACCCAAGCCAGTCCAACTACCCCAAACCAGTGAGGGCCGGAGAAAGAGAAGAATCAAAGTGCCTGCGGGACGAACAGATCTCCTGCTTGTTCACAAATTTAAGGCTATGCAATCTAAAGACTCCATCTCTCCCTCACAACCCAAATCAACTACACCCAAATCCACTACCAAACCTTCCCGAAAATCCTTCAGGCTAGCCTCTCAGAGCACCCCTCGAACTTCTAAACCGGCTGGACCCTCCGAACAGCAGCCCACACTGATTGAGGAGATTATTTCCTAACCAGAAAGTTCACCTGTCTGGGAGAAAGGGACAGCCCCTGCAGAACAAGGCTCACCCCAGGTCTCTCCTGCAAAGACACCAGCCGCAGACAAAGGCAAAGGTCCTGCCGAACAAAGCTTCAAACAGACCCCATCAAACCCGAAAACACATTCCAAGAGGCTGTCATCCAAGAGGAAGGTTTCTCCAAAATAGGTCCCCAAACAGCGCCCTGCTAAGGATAACCCTGTAGAGCCCAACTCCAAGAAGGCCAAAAAGGCTACACACCCCACTTCAAATTTGCCCAATTTCTTCAAAGAAGTGTGGTGAGGGGCAAAATTGTGAAGGTTGAGTACTTCCAGGAATAGGGCCTGGAGGTGTTCCTGGACAAGCTCAGGGCTTAGGGTTGGTTGGCTTTATTTACAAACACCCAACTGGGGTGTTCTGTTCCAGACTTGGCAGAGTTTTATGCCAATTGTGTTGTCACCCAGGGTGTGGTGACAAGTGAAATTAGTGGGAAGAAATTGCATTTTGACGCAAAGAAACTGGGTGAACTTATGGGTGTTCCGGCTATCGGTTTCGATGTGTATGTCAGAGAAGACAAATCCATGCTTGGAACCGCACGATTGCTGGAGCTAGCCCAAAAATTGAGTCAGCAAAGAGGGCTGAAAACACCCCAATCCATCAAAAATGATGACATGTCATCTCTATATCAGTTGCTTTTCTGGTTTATCATCAAGAATGTCATTCATAAGGGTCAAGGACGTAACCTCGCAGATGCTATGGATCAATGCTTTATTGATCTGCTGGACAGAGGGGAGCAATTAAACCTCCCAGCCATCATGATCCGCCATATTGTTAGGATTGCAAACACCACCCGGGAACATAATCTAGGGTATGGTTTTCTCTTGACTCTAGTTTTTGAGCATTTTGGGGTGTCTCTTCAAAAGAAAGTGGGGGTGCAGATGGTTGATAAAATAGAGAATAGCACCCTGACGGGGTGCAGATTTAAATTGATCAAGGGAGAGCACGCTGTTTCGGAACAGGGGTCTTGACCACCCTTTCCCCCTGTTTCTGGTCCTTCCTCCAGTGAGCCTTCTGTTGATGCCTTGCTTTTGGACCAAACCCGGTTGAAGACTGAGCTCGCTGAGGTTAAAGTTGCTCTTGCTGAGGAGAGGGCTCTCAATGCCCAGCACCATGAGGATCTAATGTCGATTCTTTCAGTCCTCACCACCAAATTCTCTTCTCCTCCTCCCTGAATCAGCGTTACCCCTGATCCCTTCCCTGTTCTATCTTTCCTTATTTTTCAACCTATTCTCAACACTGTTCTAAACTGCTTGTCTTGCATGGTCTGATAAATTGTGGTTATCCTAATCTTGGTTGGTTATGTTTTAATGATCTGCCTTGCTTGTTTCTTATCGTTACTTATTTGTGCGTGACTCGGATGGCCAATATCATTACCGTACCATCTACTTGAGTGTATCGCAGGTTGTTTTTCCTCCATTACCCAAGTGGTGATGATTGCAAACACCCTGTTTTCACCTGTTTGCTCTGATGCTCCTTTTTTCGATGATGCCAAAAGGGGGAAGATAAGGTTGACCATGTTGTTTTTTAGGCTTTAGTTGAGTTGACTTCTTAAAATTTTTCTTTGCTTGTGTTTGCTCTTGTTTGATGACTAGCATGTTTGGCACTAACCGATTTTTGTTCTGATTTTTTGTTCTCTTATGAATGGTCAATATGGCCATTTGGTTTGTCATCATCAAAAAGGGGGAAATTGTTGACCCTATCCTTATGTAATGTAAGGTTTTGATGATAACAAACACAAATGTAATATATACTAGAGTGTATTGATCGAACAGGTTTCAAATATTGTTTGGAATACTTTGAAATTGCTTGGTTAACAATGCTCAAGAACAGGTCTTAAGAACCGGTTCTCAAGATCAGTTGGCTAGTAAGACTTTCCAGAACTTCAGAACAGCCTTAAGAACAGTTCTGAGAAGTGGTTAGAGCAGCAAGTTAAGTTTCTACAAGATGTCTGGTTGAATCAACAAGAATCTTTGTTTTGCTATGGTTTTTATTTTATTAGATTCTTGTTAATATGCCAATTAGAAAGTCTTGATTTAACATTCAGCTTGAAATGGTTTTTCTCTTTGAAAAATTTCAGAACACTGTCTCAGAACAGTTCTGAGAACAGGATGTTCAAGGTGCTTTCAAGCCAAAACTGCAAAACTGATTTTTTACGATTTCTTCCTTAATTTTTGGGCTAATGTTTCTGAGATTTTTTGATAGATTTTCTGCTGACTGTTAAGTCCAAAAAGGCTATTTTTGGCTTTGAAAAACTTGGGGAGAATTTCAAGCCTATTTTTTATTCTCCAAGTAACAACATCTCTATTTTTAGAAAATGGCTGAATTTATGGAGAAAATCATGGGCTTAGTTGTTGAGATTTTATGACTGACATTTAGCCGTGTAGCTCAAGCAATTAGTGGGAGAATTGAGCTCACACTTCCCACTTCTTACGGCCCAAGCATTTCTTTTTTAGAAAATACATGTGATTATTCCAACCGGTTTTTTATTTAAGCAAGTCTCTACATTCATTTTTGAAAATCGGTTTTCACAGCAACTTTCAAGAGTTTTATGAGCTAAATTTTCAGAGCGAAAACCGACCAAAGGGTGTGCAAAATTGAGCTTTTCAAAATTGGCATACTAGGCGCATATTTGTACCTTACACTAGCTTATTGAGAAGTATTCAAAAGTAAGGTGTCCCTCTTATTCTCTCTCTTTCAAAAGTGAGTCGAGTATGTCCAAGTTAAGGGGACTTTTGGACGTGAGATAACTGGTTTTAGGAGAGACGGTTACGTATGAATTACAAATTGTAACGGTGAGGGTTACATTGTAACGTGTTTAGCCCGAATAGTGAAGTGGTGTGAAAATCCTACAAGGGTAGGTCGTGGTTTTTCACCTCAGTTGGGCTAGAGGTGTTTCTACGTAAAAATCTTGTGTTCACTTTCTCTTCTACTTATTTCCGCTGCATTTCCGTTTTCTGGGCGTGTTATAAACAGTCTGTCCGAACATGGTCTAAGCCTGTTTCCAGAAAACTGCGAAAATTTGGCAACACAATTCACCCCCCTCTTATGTTTGTGTACTCTCATTTCTATCAGAAATGGAATCAGAACTTGAATCCTAGTGGGTTGAGTATAGAACTTCAATCCAGAACTCGGTCGTTTGGTAAAAATCGGGATGGAATCAAATTCCAGTTCTTGTTGTTTAGTGAGCAGTTATGGAATGGAATGAAACTTATTCTATTTTAAAAAAATTTATTCCATTGTAATATATCATTTCTAATTTTTGTGATTAACTATTTTTGTACGTTTTATATTTAATTTTGAACTGATTATAAGTTATTATTTTTGTTTAATTTTTGAATTGTAAGGCAAGTTATTACTTTTCTATTTTTGTTTAATTGAAATAATAAATGTTATAAATACATTTTTTAATAAATATATTTATAGAATGAGATATGAACTTATAGTTTATAAACTTACAATTTTATAAATCCATAAATTGATTAACCTAGCACCAAAAAAATTTAAAAAAAGGAAATCAAATGGTTCGTATCCCTTCCCATGGTCAGATTTGCAAATCTTCTCCTCTAGACACTGCTTCCTTCCTCTCCTCCAGTAGTTGCCATCCTCATTGTCATCCTCGTCACCGGTTAGCAGTGGACAGAATTTGTTTCCTCGTCTGGGTAGCTTACCTGCGGCTAGGGATGGCAATGGGGTGGGGAATCCCCACCCCCGTCGGGGCCCCGTCCCGCCCCGCATTTGGGAGAAATACCTATCCCCAACGGGGATGGGGATAGAAATAAATCCTCGAGTAGGAATGGGGACGGGGACGGGGTGAAAATTTACCTCGTCCCCATCCCCGCTTCCCCGCTCGGGGAAATGTCCCCGTCCCCCTCCCCGTTTCCCCGTTCTCGATCGGGGAAAAATCTTCATCCCCCTCCTCGCATATTAATTTAAAATTATATATGAACTCTTTATTTGTGATCATAATATTAAGGTTATATTTGTACATTAAGTTGAAAAAATCGTAAATTATATAGACTTGTTTTGTGTAATTTATACATTTTTAGACTTATGTTGTATGAACTTATTAAACTTTAATTTATGTTAGATTGTAAACTTTAATGAAGTTTGATAGACTTATGTTGCATGCAACCTACAGGAGCTTATTGTACAATTAATTGGACCAGGGTTTAGGGATGGCAAATTGAACTTTCATTCAAAACTTGTAATATAGCTATCATAAAGGATGGGAAAATAACGGGGAAAAAATGGCGGGGAAAGATCTCCGTTGGGCCCCGTCGGGAATTAGATCCCTGCTGAGGATGGGGATCGGGGGAATTTTTTCCCCGCATCAGAGAATGGGCCAGGGACGGCAGGCGGGGATTTTAGCGGGACGGCGATGGGGAGTATACACCTGTCCCCAACCCGCCCTGTTGCCATCCCTACCTGCGGCGACTGATGGCGCACGGCATAGGGTGACAGATGGTGGCTGGTGACAGGCCGATAGCAGCACGGCGCGAGTCGAATGGCAGTGGCAAGTTTGCAGTGACCGACAACGAGGGTCGGTGAGGGGAGGCTCTCTCTAGTGTTAGTAGGTGGGTGAGAGATGAGAATGCAAATGGAGGATGAAACGTGAATGGATTGGAAAATGACTGGGAAAATGAAAACTAATTGATTTTTCTTTTATTTTTTAAAATATAAGCTTATCCCTAGGGGTTGAGAATTTGATTATATCGTTCACTCGTTTGTGCAAATACAATTGTACAACCGGGCCCATAAATTGCCCCCACTTATAAAACACAAAGAAAACCGCCGGATTTCGGCACATTAAAAATGCCCTATAGCTCACTAAAATATGTTGTTGTGCATCCAGTTTCGCTTACTAAGAATAATGTACAGCTCACTAAAATATTTTAGTGAGCTAAGACACAGTTTTAATGAGGTAATACGTATTTTTAGTGAGTAGACATATCGAAACTAATGTATCTTATGTACCTAAGTTTCACTTCGTAAAAATACTATATAACTTATTAAATGTGCTATTGTACTAAAAAAGTGTTATTGTGAATCTGAAACTCACTAAACTATATTCTAGTTATCTATATTTTTTTTAGTGAGTTATGATATTTATTTATTGAATTGGTATATCATATAACCGGTTGTATAGAACCAATTGTACAATCGAATTTCAGGTCACTAAAAATGTATAGCTCATTACAATACTTAGTGAGATGAGATACACTTTTAGTGAGCTAATACATACTTTTAGTGAGCGGATAGATCAAATCAATGTATCTTATCTTATGTATCCAGGGTTTCACTTAGTAAAAATACTATGTAACTTATTAAAATGTGCTATTGTACTAAAAAAAAGTATTATTGTACATCTGAAACTCACTAAACTATATTGTAATTGTCTATATTTATTTAGTGAGTTATGGCATATATTTAGTGAGCTATGGCATATATTTAGTGAATTATGACATATATTTAGTGAGTTGGACTATGTTTAATTAATTCACTGTATTTCTATTATACTCACAAAATATAATACAAACACCCTTATGGCATAGTAAAAAATAATTGAGCTGTAACATAATCCAAGAACTTTACAATATTGTTTACTGGCTATCTATACTATTCTTTTTAGTGAGCTATGCTATTTATTTAGTGAGCTATGATAGATATTTGGTGAGTTGTAAAATATATTTTGTGACCAATATGATTTAGCGGAAAATACTAATCATTCATAATAAAAAATAAGTGAACAAACAATTTTAGTTAGCACATTTACTTTTTTGTTCATATTCTAAGGTATGATATATTCGTCTTTTAGTGAGCTATGACTTCATATATATATATATATATTAAAAGTTAGATGGAATCAACATATGAGTGTCATGTGTCATACCACGTGTAATGCCACTGAAATTAATTAGCTACATAAATGCCCATTTATGGTTTAACTAATGCAATGCTATATTTATTTTAAAAAAATATCTTTTTGTATATCTTATATATTTATTAATATACTATAATAAAATATTCATTGCATTAATAAATTAAAGAGGTGACCCATAAAGTTTGCCCATAAAAGTAGATGTTACACATATTAGAGAATTTTGACAAGAAAATAGTAAATAAAAAATTATATTATGAAATCAAAAAAATTTTAAGTGATTTAAAAGGCAAAAAAATAAAATAAATAATAATAAACCAAAAAAATAATAATTACGTTGTTCTGAAATTATTACTGCTTTTAAAATTGATACATTTTAATTGCTTATTTATATTTAATTGAACTTAAAACAATAATTGGCCAAAATTCTTGCATGCACTTTTCAAATATCTTATGTAGTCATTAATAACAAGATAATATATTTTTTTATTAAATTAAGATAAATAAAAAAGTTGATCCATTTACCTACTAAATCTTGCCCACAAAAGAAAAGACATCTCATATATTAGACAATTCTTAAACAGTAGTAAATAAATAATTATGGTATATATATAAAAAGAATTTAAAATAATTTAATGAAAAAAGCAAAAGAAACAATGGTAACTCAAAAAATAATTATTCTGTAATGCAATACCAATTCTATATATTAAAGTCACCCAATGTCATATAGTCATTACTATTTAGTAATAAAATTTCTTCTCAAAAAATATACATCGTTTAATAATGAAATACTGGACTTCAAATTAAGAATGAAGAAAATGTTATTACAATAAAAAAAAATCTACAAAGCGCTCAACTTTTGATAATTAAATAATCTGACGTATTAATTTATTTTTACTATTTAAAAAGAAACGATCTATTGTGTTATTAATATATTTAAAAAAAAGGTTCACCTATGTTTTTGCATCGCAAGGGTATAACCCTAGTATATTTAGTGAGTTATGACATACTTTTAGTGAGTTGGACTATATTTGTATTATACTAACTAAATATGTATAATACGAATGCGCTTATGTCATAATAAAAGATAATATAAATATTTCTTACTAATATTGTATTGCTCACTAAATATATTATATAGCTTACGAATGCGCCTTTGCCTTTGAAACACTAGTAGGATTACACAAAATTCTAACATAATAATCAACATTAACAGTCTCAGCAACAGAACAATCTAATATAGATATGAAAAATGAAGTATCATCTACAAAAACAACGTAATTTTTGTGGTGAGCTATAACGCATAATTGGTGAGCACAAGCTTCATTCTAGTGAGCCAAATGCTTGTGTTAGTGAGCAGAAATATTCTGTAGTACAAGGCAACAGATTTTTTATACTGAGTTATTGTTTTTCCTATTATGCATAAGATTAATTATAGTGATTATATTTGGTGAGCAGAGAACTGATTTATGATTGTTGAATACAAGCTCAATACAAGTGAGCTAAATGTATTTCTTTAGTGAGCCAACGACTATATTTAGTGAGCACATAACTCATATTAGTGAGCTATTATTTCTCATATGTACATAGCAATAATGAAAATATTATCTGAAAAAACAATCATAACATTTGTGGTGAGCTATAATGCAGTATCGGTGAGCACACAGGTCAATCCTAGTGAGCCAAACGTTTCTTTTAGTGAGCAAAAACTGCTCTGCCGTACAGGGTAATATATTTTTTATAGTGAGCTAAATATATACCTTTAGTGAGCCAATGACTATATTTAGTGAGCACATAACTCATAACGGTGAGCTATCGTTTCTCATATATCGCAAACCAAAATTTACATAATGCAATCCAGTTCAAAAATCTAGAAATTAACTCATCATAATGCAAAACTAACGAACACAACTTCCAATCCCGAAAACAAAAACAGAGATCGAAAAAGCACTATCAAACTTGATGAACAATTTCCGTTTTATGAAGATTCAACATCAATAGTGACATTAAGATCAAATCCAACCATTCAATAATTGCTGAATATTAAAGCAATCGAAGCAGCGAAGAGCAATCGAAGCAGTGAAGAGTAATCGAACAATGGGGAGAATGAAAACCGCGATTTTAAAAAACTGATGAGAATCGTTTTTTTTTAAAAAAAGCCTAGGGCTCGGCAGTTGGATGACTCAAAATCGTTGTTGGTGGGCTCGGGTGGACAATTGAGTTGTCCACCAGATTGTACGTAATAATTTACGCCTCATAAATGGGGGGTTCAAATCGCTTGAGGTTGGGGGGAAATTAAAACCCAGGGGTATCAAGTTTCTATCCTTTAAAACTCTCACCAAACAATAAGAAAAAGAACTTGAACCTTCAAGTTTCAAGTTCCATTCATATTTTTCTCACTAAACAGGTCCGAAATCTGTCTATGCACTACTATTCCAAACTTGCCTTAAAGCTTAATCCTAAAATAATTTCACATTCAATTGTGCTTAATTGAATATTGTGATTAAATGAATTCGAGTACTATGCGGATGCCATATTTTTCATCAATAACAAATTAATGATTAGGACGCATTGTATAGACAAAAAAATTTGTTAGATAATTCTCTTATTCCTTTTTTACAAAAAGTTTCTAATCCTTAAAAGAAAAGAACATAATTTGAAAAAAAAAAAACAATATTATACGTGTCTTTTAGAATTGATCCTTCAATTCATAAGATAAAATTATTGAAATTTTATTTTTTACATGTAAAAAGATATATAAGGACTAATGTAGATATAATTCAAATTCAAAATATCTTAAAATTTATCGATTGAACGAACTAATATTAATCATGTTTGGCAAATGATTTTTGCAATGGCTTTTTGAATAAAAATTGCTATTTGATTAGTTTAGTTAAAAAGATGTTTAGTAAACTATTTTTTATTCGAGTGAGTCATAAAGAATAATATAATACAAAAAGTTGTATTTTTTAAACCAAAAATCTTAAATTTTTAAAAATAATTAATTTAAAAAATTAATATAAATAATTAATTCGATCAACTAACTATTAAACTGGATCCGTATTTCTTTTAGATGGGATCCACATGAACACTTGGCTGTTGACAATGATTAGGGCTACAGGACATTTGGGGTGTGTTTGATTGATAGAGGGTTTGGATCTCTTGGAACTCGAACAAAGACGGGATGTCCTTGCTGGTCTTGGCTTGCATCATCAATGGCCTCATGGGCATCGGCCAAACAGGACATCGAATGTGGCTGCAAATCAGGCTTATTTTTCTTGTAGGTAATTGCGCCAACCCAGTCTCTTCCTTTGACTAGGAAAAAAAACCCCTCCTTTTTTTTCCCGGTTTCTCTTCGCTTTCTTCACATTACATCATCATCATGCATATTTCGTGCAGTGTGTACATAAGAATCTATCCAGTTTTGTCTCTCCACATTTTCCCCTCAGAACATAATTACCCCTTTTGAAGTAATCCCACTCCTACAAATTATCAAGAATTTTGCTCTGGGTATTAACTTATTCCTGAATATTTTATTATTAAATTGAATTTTTAATTGAATGAATTATTCAACATAATATTAGGTTTTTTTTTTTGAGTAAAAAGTCTTATGTTTAAATTATAATAGTCCCTACAATAATTTATTATATAAAGTAAGGCGAATCTCCATGTGAAAAAGTATATTATAGTATAAACTTATTTTTGAAGTTTCAACAATCAGCTAGTTTTTAAACAAATTTGAACGAAGAAAATAAACAAGTAAGCAAAAATGTAGTAGTTTGTCGCATGAATAATGATGACCGATAAGGGATGAACGAATGTCATAGAAAGTATGACACATATGGAGTTGCTAATGGTCAATGGATGTTTGTTGAAGCTTAATTAAGGGGGGAATCAGCGTGAAAAGGATACACTTTTTAGACCTACCAACGTAGTTCATTATGTTAATGACGAAATTAGGAAAAAAAAAATTATTGAAGGCATGCCTGAAATGAACAAAGTTACATGAATAAACTTATGTTTTTTTGATACAAAAGGAAGCTTAAAAGATTATGTAGTGGAATTCGAATCTAAATATATGATAATAACTATTACAACTTTTATCAATTAAACTAATCAAAAACTTTATTAATCAAGCTAATTACGTCCACCTTAATAAAGTTATATAAAGGACCAATATCAGCCAAAGATACAGCGACAAAAAAATAGCACTTCTTCAGTACTAGTGAATTAGCAACAAAATCTTTTAGTTGCCATGTCTAATAGTAACAACAGAACAAACTTACAATGGAAAATTTTATTAGTACAATGAAATCCATATTAGTGATCTGTTTTTTCCCCCTCTAGTAATGCATTCCCATATCAAGTTTATAGATGCTAAAAGTACAACATCTATCATTCCCGCAAATAATTACAAAATTCGAGAAATTAAGAGGAAAAATAAATCGAATCATTTTAAATTAAAATTAAACAATTGTACTATTTTAACTAGAAACTCTTACTATGAATTGATTTGTGTTCTTTATACGACATAACTTATATGCAGACATGAGACGCCTTCTTTTGGATTTCATACTTTTTTAAAAAAACTTTTTAAACACCAAACAACTGCATATAAAATAAAGTTAAAAAGTAAATAAAATATATGACCGGAAAATCATAATACTCTACCTTCAAAGTTACAAAGATGACGCAATACTGGAGCAAAACTAATTGAAATTAATTCGAGTCGTAATATTCTTCTATTTAAAATGTGTCTCTCTAATCCAAAGACCTCCAAAAATGAAAGTTTAGTACCAAGTTGTTCATAGGCTAACAAATCTTCCAGCCACAACATGGGATGTGTTAGCTCTGTTTGTTTGTTTGTTTGTTTTTTTTTTTTTTTTTGAGTATCTTAGATTCTAAACTTGCGTCACCTTAGCTCATCAATTGAGTTTAAAATAGAGCATGGTCCATGCATCAAATTTCAATCTACAATAACGTATAATGATCAATTATAGGCAAAACAAATCTACGTAAAAGAATATATTTTTATAATTATAAGACATAATTTTTTGTTAATTCTCTTTTGAAAAGAAACAAATTTTGTGTATGTGTACAAGATACCGGTCCATTTGAGACCGAAAAAATTCAGTCTCCAAAACAGAAAACGTGGTCTCTATTTAATTTTGGAGATCGAAAACTATCGGTCTCCAAAAACTTGGTAGCAATTTAAATTTGGAGATCGAATTTCACACATCGGTCTCTACCTGAGACCAAATTTTGAGACTAAAATTCCATGGTCGCTGTTGGAGTCTGGGCCAGGTTAGTCTCAATTGGAGACCAAAAATTTGGTCTCAGTTAGAGACCAAAAGTTTTGGTCTCTGATTGAGACCAAAACTGCCCGGTCTCCATTGGAGACCAAACCGGCCAGGTCTCCATTTGAGACCAAAATGGGCTGGTCTCCAGTGGAGACCGCTGACCTCGGTCTCTATTAGAGACCGGCTTTTATTTTGGTCTCAACCAGAGACCGGAGGCCCTGTTTAGCTATGTTACTCAGTTTCGGTCTCAAACAGAGACTGTGATTTCTATTTCGATCTCTAACTTGCATATATGTTTTGGCAATAATTCTACCCTTGTGAATATACCACCTACATTTTACACATCATGCTATTTACAAATTCTGGCCACATTTGCTCCTAAATACAATATCTCGAAATGCGTGCCGTACATTTGGCATCCGAAATTACACTAAAATTTCCACAGTTTCGCATTCCAAAACTACAACAATTGCGTACAATAGTTCCGTATCCAACAATTTCTACAACACCGCTCAAAATGGTTATCCACCATACATGAAGTCCGGAAACCAAGGTTCCACATTCAAGTGTTCAACCAATTACAACTACGCATCTAACTGAGCTAAAGGATACAGTTATACATACCTAAATCTATGAGGATGCCTGAGAGTTGTCCGCACAGGTGGGGTGGCCAAGGAGCGCCGAGCAGCTATCAAACCGAGCATTAAGCTCTAGCAGTCCAATTTATTGCTCATCCAGCTGCTTCGTCGTTACTTCCAACTGCTCCCTAGTACTCCTCAACTCATCCCTAGTACTCCTCAACTCCTCCTCTATCAAATGTAGTCGAGCTTGGGTCGTCTACAGCTCATTCTGCGTCATTTGTAATTGATCCTGGAGTTGGGTAACTATCGGGGATGAATATGCCGACGAAGTGCCGCAGCTACTAGGCCTAGACGTGGTCGGTCCCTCGAGCATGGCAGGACCCTCTCTTCCAAGTCCGTATATAGTGCTCTTCTCACTCCAACCACTACTAGCCTTAAAGAACAGGTGATCATCTGCTGCTGAAGTGACTTGCACATCAGTCCCTACTTTTAGTTGCTCATATTTTTCCTGCATCATCGGAATGAATAAATAAAGTCAAACAAGAAGCTGGTGTACAGATTTCTGTCGTATAACTTCAAACCGAAGTATTGCTATAATACTTACATAAACACTCTGTGCGTGAGCATCGCACCAAATTCGCTGACCATTCTCATCAACCTTTGAATGAGTGGCAGCAAACAACTGAGCAGCCGAAGGTCTTCTTCCCAATTGCTTCGCCTATTATGTACACACATATCTCTCTACATTAGCAACATTACAAAGTTAACAAACACGTATTTCAGTGATGTAGTTTATATATTCATACCAGTCTTAGCCCACATTGTAGCTGATATTGAACCCTGGCTGTGTCCAATCTTAGCCTTCGGCCCCTCTGTCTTGCTCTTCCTATTCCATTGAGATCGCTTCTTGAATTCCTCATCAGTTTCCCTCTTGTTCTTCAATGATGCGCGAAGATCATCCGTCATCTAAGGAATGATCATCTCCGGAGGACCCTTCCCAGCCTTGTTCAAAATATCTTTCACCCTTACACGTACCTTTTGTTGCCATTCTCTTCTGACTAGGGCCTCATGCTCCAGATCCCATGTGACTCGTTCCTGCACGTAAAATTCCAAATAATAGAAAAAAATTTAATTGCAATGTGTTAGTAGGTGTACATAAATGTGTGTATATAAGTGGTCATGTTAATTTGCAACAAAACTCATAATAAGTTGTCATGTTTGAAACATAATACTGATAAAACACACGGATTATCATGTAATAGAAACACACATAAATAAGAAAAGATTGCTTCAAGGACATATATATTTAACGTAATGTAAACATAGGGGATTACAATTAAGAATAACTAAATAAATAAATCATCCTCACCTCAAATAAGAACTTCGTAGCGTTGAGCAGCCCTCATTAAACCCCCTTTTGTTTAATTTCCAAAACGGTGTGTGTGTGTATGTGTGTGTGTGTGTGTATTCTAGAGAGAAACAGGCAAAGTTTCGCCTATAAATAGACCATATCCCAGGCTTTAAGTCACACATTACTTCCCTGCAATAAATACAAGTACAAAAGACATTCTCACGCTCAACGGGCTACACGCCTGGAGTACACCAAATATGCATCTTAACAATCACACATCCGTATCATTGGAGTTTACATCCTAAAACACCACCAAGTATACATCAAGCTTTCATATAAGGATATAATACCCTAAAGTGTACACTTATGTACCCACACAGTTAAAGGTGACAAGTCCTAACCTGCTAATAACAACGTCATGGATGGTGATGATGAGATTCACACACACACACACACACACACACACACACACACATACATACATACATATATATATATATA
>JAKOGI010002126.1:0-102500 GCA_029747015.1 Carnegiea gigantea
GTGGCGGGCGGCTTCCTGTTTGGGTCTGGGCTGCCTGATTTGTTGCATTCGTCATAAGCATTCATTTCTGGAAATCATAATATTTGACTGCATACTTCCCATTCAGTATCTAATAAATTCTACTAGGTAGAATGAGTGTCACTATATTGTGTGTTCCTTTTTGGGCGCTTCTGCAGATTTCTCGAGCAGACTGGTTTGGTTTCAGTGGAACATCAAATGAAGGAAATAGGCTTGATGCCCAAGTATACAGAAGCAGTCGCAAAGATTGAATGAAAAAAATCTTTGTTTCAACCTCATAGCATGATGATGTGAGGCACAGTTACAAAAATATCAGATCTACTCAGAATATCATTCTTTGTTCTTTGAGGCACATGATTCAAGATAAAAGTGTTGTATAATATGTTGGAATTTACATCAAATTTTTTATCAACATGAAGGGAAGGAAGCAATGCCAATTTTTCCCATCTCTTCAAGACAACATGAAACTGAAAGCTCATTTGCGCTTTTCTTGCTTCTTCTTTTGCTCCTTTTTAGTCCCTACAACACAGAAACAGTAGCACCATGGGCACTGCAGCAAGAATGTCATCTTCTCGCTCTCTACCGTTACAATATTTGGAGGGTGTGAAGATGTTTGGAGGACTGACTTGAACATGGGAACTTTGTTGTGTCTTATTATTCTTATATTGTCTTGTCTGGATTCCATTTCTAATTCCTGTTACAAAAAGATGCATATCTTCGGTTTTATGAATTTATGAACATGGGATTTGGGAATGCACCACGTTTTGCTTCGCTCTTTCCCTTCGATCAGGTTATATCTTGCATCAAGGAAATGAAAAGGCAAGGTATAGAAAGAAGTGTATTTTTATTCTTCTTTCTTTGTGGGAATGATCCCCTTAAGCAACCACCTCGTCCTGTAATTGCCATTGGCTTTGTTCACTTGGTTTGCTTTAGAATCTTCCTGTAAGAACTTTTATAGATTCCGAAAGTTTTTGGACAGAGATAAAAATTAGAATCAATGGATGAAATGGCTATATTCTTTTTTACTTTAAAGACAAATAAGGTATTTTGCTATTCAAGTAAGTAGTAATCGCACAAGCTGTAAATTTTCATTCGTGGTTGGTATTTTGATTGAAGTATGCGAGATTTTTTTGGTCACTTAAATATATGGACAAAGTATGTTTCCAAATGTGTTTTTCAGCCCTAGTTTCGCTCTTTTTTTGAATTAAAAATTGAGTGATGATATATGTCTTGCAACAAGATACTCTTAAATGTCTTGCATAATCCTAAATTAATGTATTTTATAACTTAAAATCACCAAATTTTAAATGACTACTCTTAGTTATAAATTGCCAAGCTTAAAGATTCATCGGCTACACTAACGAAATATTAAATGATATTCTAATCAGGACAACTGCATTGATGATGGTATATGACACATGTATTTTAAAAATGTGGTAAATTATGTATAAAAAAATGATTGTACCCAATATATGTTATAATATACTTTTATTATTCGATCATACCATTTTTTTTAATTTAAAAACATTATAATATGATTTTAGGTCAAAACAAGACATTTAAGAAATGTCTTCTAGTAAGACATTTATCATTTTGCTTAACAAATTATAGTTAAGCTATATTATTTTTTTGGTTAAGTGCACATACAAGTAAATTATATTTCCAAGGGCGATTAGCATTTTGGTAATGTATGTTCAACTGTTTGGTGGGCGAAAAGTTTTTATTTTTTTTAATTTCTTTTCTTGGATAGAAAGCGGAGGTAAACTTCATAGTACTCATTATCGATTTTAAAAATAAAAATATTATCTTCAAGAATATTTACCAATCAAGAACTGACGTCACCAAATATTCTTTTGTGTCAAATGCTCTCGAGTTTCAACTATGCTAATTACATTAGTTTAAGGCCTTGTTCGGCAAAATTAGCTGCTTGAGTAGCGGATAGCTGTTTACGTAGTGGATAGCTAGTTGAGTAGCGGATAGCTGTTGAGTTTTAGCAGATAGCGGATAGCTATTTAACTAGATGTTTAAAAAGAATGTGTTCGGTAAAATTAACTGTTGAATTAGCCGGTTAACATAAAATGAAGAAAAAGGACATTACTAATATTTTTGTTGTTTCATTATTATTATTATTACTACTACTACTATTACTACTACTATTATTACAACTACAACAACTACAACAACAATAACTGCAACTACTACTGCAATTTGATGGTACATAGCCGAATATGGACCCCAAGGCACTGATATCTACCATGCACTTTCTGAATTGTATTTTTCCCGGATGTTTGTGTATTGAACAATTAATTCCATGACCTCGGCAACACCAAACAGTATATGGATTTAAGGCTTGCTGATGTATAACTTGGTTCAAGATAACAGCGAGTACAGTAGTTTGGCTTAATAAATATATTTGATACATTTTGAATTGAGTAAGTAATAAAGGTTTGAGGCTAAGAGAGATATATCTTGATTTAGAATAGCATAAACTGCAATAACTTGATCTGATAAATATAGTTTTTGAGTCACAACTCTCCCCACTTCTCATATTTCATTCATAAATCCATTAGATATAGAATTCCATTCCAAATGAATCATTGAACTCAATAAAAGTTATTAAGCTCACTAAACTTGGTGTTTTCTTTATAAAATCCATAAATGATTTAAAGCTCATAAACAAGCTCGCAATTTGTATACTTGTCTTCTTTTTTCTCATTAATCAAGCTAAAAGATCCATGAAAGTCCATGAATATTTGTTTTCCCCTTAAATACCTTGCTTGACCCAAATGCGCAAAATGAGTGCATGATCAATCTCACTCGATCTTTATTATTGCTCTTTACACAATTACTCAAGATACTTTCAAAAATCATCAAACTCAAAATACTCAACCAAAATTCATGAAATCTTATAGGAAATTCGAAAATAATATGAAAAATCTACCGTATAATTTTCAGAATTTTCCTCCAGGTATACGCTGCACAGAAATTGCAATAACAACCTAATTGCACAAAAGCAGGTTAGTTCATTTCAGAAATTCATAAATTTTACTCTTGATCTCAAATGGAGAACTAAAACCCCAATATGAAAAGCTTAAGAAGTCTCGAAAAACTTTCATTTACAACACAAAACATGATTCCCACAATAGGATTCCCAAAATGGGGCTAAAACACAAGTGTGTTAGTTTTGGTCTATTTTGTACAGTTTTGGTAAAATGACCATAACATTTTCCACAGACCTTGGATGAAGGCGATTCAAAAGCCATTTGAAAGATAACACACTGAAATATCTATCCATCAAATATCATAATTTTTTCATGGGTTGATCATTACCAGTTTAATCCTGAATTTTGCCCTATTTTCTTAAAATTTTCAGCCCTCACTGTTTTAGCTTTTCTCTCTTTTCTCACACAAATCCTCACTTGAAATTATTCCAAATCACCAAAAAAATCATCATAATTATCAATAAAACTAAAGATTATAAAATCAAATATAAATCAATCCATAAACATGGTTTTAACTTAAGCTTGCGTGAACATGATCACCCCTAAACCCTAGCATGATTCAAGCTCAACTCCACCATGATCAATACCAAAATAACTCTTATTTCTTATCAAAACATCATGATCAATGATCACAAACATCAAAACAAGAATCAAAACTAAAATAAAAATCAAAACTAACAAGATCAAGCTCAAGACTACTCACTTTGAGCTTGGAAAAAGTAGAGATGGTAGTGATGCTTGGTTGTTTTGAGGAGTGGGGACGGTGGCTAGTGGTACTAGGATGTCGGGGGGGGTCAGAGGCAACGGGGGCTGGCTGGAAAACACCAACAGTAGCATGAGGGACAGGGGCTAGACATGTAGAGTGAGAGACGAGAAGGAGATGTGGGTTGAGTTTATTGTATTTTTTTGACTTGCCTCATGCTTGGCTGAATTTATAGCTCAAAAAGAATGACTTTTGCCTAACCAGGGTTAGGCTTAATCATGATAATTAGTTAGGTTAACCTGTAAACTTGTTGGGCTTCAAATTGGGCAGAAATAACTTGGTTCGGGAATAAAGCGCTTCGTAACGATAATGTTTTTGCGTAACTCAAAATTAAATTTTTGCAAGGTTATAATAGTAGTAATAATAATAACAACAACAACAACAACAACAACAACAAGAAGAAGAACAACAATAACAATAATAATGATAATAACGATAATAATAATTTTTTAAACCATAATTATCGAGGTCTGCTATCGATTCACCCGATATTTAATTAATCAACAAAACTTGAATTAACAATTAATGAAACTTTGAATTGCAAAATGAAACCCAAATGAAATATTCCCCAACCGGGATGATTAAATACGATAAATAAAAGTAGAAACTTTAAATGAAATACGATAATTCGGTAAATATGTAAATTGAGTGTAATTGAATTAATGAACATGATTTGGTTAAACGAATAACCATGAGTGATTAAATCCATGAACATAATAAATTAAATGAATAAACATGATTCATTAAATAAATAAATATGATTCAAATAAATAAATATGGGTTAGGGCCGGGTTATTACAGCTTTCCCCTTTTAAAGAGTTTCGTCCTCGAAACTCATGACGCTTTCCAAATGTATGCAATGCTACTTTAAAAACACATGGGCCATTGGTTCCCATTGCTTCCCTCTGAAGAGATATAATTTGCCCAATGTACTCCGACTAACGGTGTTTACATATTGCATAACTGCTTAATCCCATATTTCAGTAGTAGATTCGGATACTTTTACACAATAGCCTCAATGAACTCAATTACTTTGATTCAAAATTGATATTCTCTTCGAAAGAAAAGAACCTTGTTATTGGTGAGGAGGTGCTCACTACTGGTTCATCACCTTGTTCACTAATGAAAACTGTTGTATACCTTGATAAGTACTCTGATACTATTACGAGCTATAAAACACGTTATATATATGTTCGGGTTCAATAGGTAGGTGCAGTTAATAAGTTACAGGATTTAACCTTTCAATAAATCATAAGGCCCCATATAACTAGTCCTTAATTGTCCTTGGATAGTCGGTCTCTTACTACCTTGACTAGAAAAGTCTTTTGAAATACTTCATAATACATCTGAGACTTTGGTTATTTCTTTGTTTTGCCAGCACAACTCTTTTGTCGACCTTGTATCACCTTAACATATACTTGAAATTTTCTTCTTAATTTGCTCGGGTTAGCTCTGAGCTTATACTCAGTGTTTCTTCTGGCTCACTCTAATATAATTAGATAATGCTTGAGATTATGCCCTTATCAAAATATCCTCATCTGACATTCCTAATGCATCACATGATCTCCCCTCATCAGACTGCTCAAGGATATGCTTTCGGTCGATAATGGGCAATGAACTGACCATGGTTAGGAATGAAAGTGATGAAATTCTTAGCCAAGCGAATCATTGCATACGAAACAAATGAACAATGAGACTAGAAAAATCTAATAAAGGATAGATTATCATGGGTGGTCAAAATCAAGATAACCATAAGTGTATCATGAATTCTAAAATATAATGCAACAAGAATTGTGGTTTATAAATATGGACCATAAAGGGTCCAATAAATAATCAACCAAGGAGAAAGATGGCATGGTTATACTCAGGTTTAACTGATGAATTGAAAATAAGTTGATAAGCAACTGAGCTTCAACTAGGTGACTTTATGGCCACAAGTAACAAGATAAGTGTAATAGATAGACAAATAGGTTGGACAAGCAGAGTGTAATGGATAGATAAATGGATTAGACGAGCAAAGTGCCAATGGATAGATAAATAGATTGAGCAAGTTACAATAGAAACATGCCTTTACTCATATGAAGTCAATTCGAACAACAATAAGATTAAATAGAGAATGTAGAAGTTTATTTATCAGAATGTAAGATATATGTGTGGGAGTTAAAGTTCAAAATAAACAGAGTAAGGGGATTATGACAATCGCAATCACCCACACCAATGAGAGTTAAATTACATTATGAATTCAGAACAAGTTATACAAGCTTATCATTGTGAATAAATGAGATGTAAGGTAGATGTGTGAATCAGCTCTCAACGGAATGAACTACAACTCATGATCATAAAATAAAGATGGTGAAAGTCGAGAGCACTGGAATGTTGACAACCATATAAGGTTGAATAAAAATATATTATACATTTAACAATGGATTTGCAAAGACATGGAAGATCACGCTAATAGGAAATATCAGGTTAAAATGCAAGGGAGATTAAATAATATTATATAGTATCAAGTTTTGAAGATGAAACAAGCAAACAATTTCAAGAATTATTATAAAATGGCATTCTTGTAAAAGATAAACCGTGGTTGCATGGTTTAGGTGTGATATCCGGACCTCAAATCATTCCTGGAAAAGACTTCTGTTGTTGACAGTTAATCCCATAAATCATTTATTCAGGGTATACAACACTTGTTTTTGATAGCGATCTTGTTCAACTCTCTGTACATAATACACAACTGTAAGGTTCCGCCTTCCTTCTTCACATATATAAAACTAGGGTTTCCCACAGTGACACATTTGGTCAAATAAATCCCTTCTGTAACAACTGATCTTACTAAATCTTTAGTTCCTTGAACTTTGTTGGGGGTCATGTGATAGGGGCTCTGAAAATGGATTGAGCACCTAGAACTAGGTTGATCTGAAAATCAATGTTTCTTAGGGAAAAACAGTCCTGAAAGTCCTTAGATGAAATATCTCTAAATTCACAAGCTGTGATTATAGATATATATATATACCGAGTGTGGTTGGCATATCACTAATATTCAATGTATTACTGATACAATAACTCGCTTGCACAGTATAATTAGAGCGGAAATAGGATTTTTCTTCTCTCGGTCCATAGAAACACGTGTCTAGTCTTTTCATATTTCTCAAACTAGCCTTAAGATCTTTATAAGTCATCTTATATACGTACACAATCAATTCATCCTCATAATGACAACAAGGTCTACCAATTAAACTGGATTGAATGCCTAATGAATATGTTTCCAGCAATACTAATAGAGGCATATTTAAAAAGATAATACATTCAACTACTTACTGGTCTCAGTAAATTTAAAAGATAGGGGGACAATCTAGAGTGTAAAGAGGTGCAACCACACTAAGAACTCTTACAAAGATATTTCTTTATTGGTTATAAAGGACAGGCATATAAGCTGAATGAATGAAAGGATAAAGATTCGTAATGAAAGAGAGGCATATAAATGTCCTGCATATACGAGACATGTAGTTTATTTATGATGGTCATGATAGTAAAGTAAATGAACGATGTTATGAAGTTGAGAGAGAGTATTAAGTAATGAAGGTGAAGAAATATAACAGATTGCCAAAGCGGCTTTTGACAAGTCATACGGTATCTGTATCTGAGTAAAATGACGAAGATAAGGGTCAATAGTACTAAAAGGGCAATTTTATTTATCTGGTGTTTGAAAGCACAATACGTCAAGATGAAGGAGTCAGCCTTATGACTGAACATGATGGCATCCATCAATAACAAATTTTACAGTAAATGGAAGTTTTAGGTAGGCATATAAACTTCAAAACTGCTGGTAGATGAAAAGTGTACAAATCATTGTTTATCATTAATAAGATATGTTGTACTAGTGAAGAAAGGATTACCAAAATAACTTGAGTGATGACATATAGTCACAGCCATAGAGTACTATGCCAACATAATGTTACGGTGCTATGGAACCACGAACAATGTGGATACATTTAATTGTTGAAAAGGCTTCAATGGCTGGGTCTGAACCAACCAAAGGCTTTGCAAGCAATAAATGAATAGTGCCCAAATAGAAGCAAGGAGTTAAAGTAGACGACGGTAAAAATATAAACATAGTGATGGGTGAACTGTAACTAGAATTGGTCAAATATGATTAGGAAGAACTGCAACTCACACAGTAACGTATATCGGGGGTCATTATAGGCTCCATTATGAAAATAGAGAATTAAACGATTATAATTGTCAGGGTTTGAATCACTTATAAGAAAGGTTGCTCAGATGTATTTAAAGGACTCCCCACAGACCACATATGAGATTTTTTTCATAAACACTCTATTACAAATCAAGAGAGTATTAGTGACAAAGAAATGATCTCTCTGAACAATTCAAGGTAGTTAGGCCAGAAATAAGTCAATGACAAGAAGTAATGAGAGCATTGATGAGGTAAGGTCTTAGTGTCAAGGCCAGATAATTCCTATACATGGCAGCTTAATCTTACTTGTACCATACATATAATGCCAAGTAGCACACCTTAAACTACTAATTCTTATCACCATACATAAGCACTCATTGTAGTATTCATCTCATATTGGTTCACCTCAAAGATATTGCCCCACAAGGCATTTCCTCATCTAGAGGTTTACATCTAACTTGACACTATATTACTCCCTTAAGAAGTTGCAAATGGCATCCCCACATCGAATTTTAACCATATATTAACACATCTCAATAAGACTCTTAAATCCTGGGGTAAAACAGATAGAGTTTCGCCTAAAAACTTACTAAAACCCAGGCTTAAAGCCTTACAATAGATATTTGAAATGGAGAGAAGCAATTGAATAGCTCAACGACCACACGTCAGAGTTCATAACTCAATGAGTCATACACCCGGAGTGCACGATTGCAAAAATTTAAACAAATGAGAGAAATGAAACATACAATACAACTCTATTCAGTCTGAAATTATTACATTTTTATACCTTTTATTACCTAATATTTGCTCGAAATAAATTATTAGTTTAAGATTTTAATATTGATTTTATTTGTTTTGTACGAATTTGAGAAATTTGAAGAATAAATAAATTGCTTGAAAAAAATGAAAAAAAAAAGAATCAAGAAGGAATTAGATTGAGAACAAGCTTTGGATCAAGAAGAAAGAGAGGAAAGTTCCGCCGAGATATACGACCCAAAACCAAAGCTGAGCCCAGCTTCCTCACTTAAGTGAGGCATGCCCCACTCACGTGACAGGAGCAACCCCATCTCCTCTTTCTTATTCATCTGCCTCGTCCCACGAGATGCAGACCGAAACAGGGCAGCTTGCCCCCTGCTTCAACCCTTCGTTTCCCCCTTCCTCATTTCACAAGCAAGAGAGCCCAGACCGCTGCTGCTTTGCCTTCCCCAGTTCATCAGCCGTTTCAGTCTCTATCCTCACCATTTATTGATTCAACATCATTAAACTATCAGTTACGGAGTAGTTAATGGGAGCACTCAATCGGTTCTTCAAGCGGCTTCAAATGGAGAGGATAGCAACAGATTAGAGGAGCAAGTAGACAGATTAGGTTGAAGCACTCACTCGCATTGGAGCTTTCATTTTCCTTTTTGTTTAGATTCAAATTCGATCAGTAGGAGTAGAGAGTAGTTGGAGGCTATTCTTGTTCTTGGTGTTCTACTACTGGTTTGGTTTTAATTCAGCCCAGATTCTCAAGTCTATAAATTGTTCCAGTTTTTATTTCAATTTAAGAGATGTTGAGTTGAAAATTGCAAATTGATTTTTGGGCTCTCATGGTTTGCTCTGTTCCCGTGGTTCTTCAATCCAGTTTCTCTGTTTTGAAAGCTGCATAGCCTACAACTTAATTGTCATTGGATTCCGAAAAGTGTTGGTTGCTTTACACTTTATCATTTGAGTTCTTTTCTTACTTGTTCATTCCATAATGCTAATTTCATATGGTATTTCCTGCTAATTTACATTATAAGATTATAAATTAAGGGGTTGTCTAGCAAGTTTAATTTAGTTGAGTAGTAGCTCAATTTCACAACCATCCCTGAGGATCGACACCTGTTAGTGTTACAACAATAAACCGTATACTTGCGGAAATCATAACAAGTTTTTGGCGCCGTTGCCGGGGATGGCGTTGTGAAATTTGGTTACATCGAGTCGTAGTTTGATTATTAGAGTTGCTAGAGTCGTTTTCGTTTTAGTTGTCGTTGAGTCGTTATTTTTTTTGTTTTAGTAGTTTAGTTTAGTTTTAATTTTGAATTTAGTTTATATTTTGATTTTGATTTTTGTTTTTGTTAGGATTAGTTTAATTTTAATTTTTAGATGCTTTCATTGTTTAAAAAAAAACAGTACTAATTAGTTTGGTTTTTGTGCAGCAAACGACCAAAGTGATGGAGTCCTACCTAGCCAAGACCTTGCTCCAGATGAGACAAGTCCAAGTCGGCCAAGAACAAGGTCCCAAACCAAGAAGATGGCTCACCTTTGGCAAGAAGCTGAAACTAGCACAACCGGCCTGCACAAGCCCGGTTTTGTGCATCTGATTTCTTAAGCCATTTCATGGCTTAAGGCCAATATTTTTGCATTTTTGGAATCCTCAGGAAGTTAACTTTCAAGTCCAAGCATTGAATTCAAGTCATGCTACAAGAGGATGAAAGATCAAAGGCGTTTTTCCCAACCGGCCAGAATTAGTCCAATTCTGCACGGTTAAAAGTTTGCATGTGATTACCTTACTTAATCCATGTTTAGCCTTGATTTCTTAAATGAGGGGGTTTATATACACCTTTTAACTTTCTCCCCCACGTTTAAAACCCAAGCCATATCCTTTTTGCTTTGGGTAAACTTGGCCTGAAAACCGAGTGTAAAACTGCCCATTGCGCACGGTTTGGAGGCACGGCTGAGCAAACCCTTTCCGGTGGGTTTCCTTGCTATCAACTGAGTTGGCACACCTCCCAAGGCTGGGCACACACCCCAAGGCACTCATCATCAGCTACAACCTTGGAAAGAACGGCCAATGAGAAGGAAGAGACAAGGAAAGATGTCCCTTGAATGCCATTGGCCAGCCGCAAAGGGGATTGCCACTTTTCGGCTACTCACATGGCTACTTGCTGCCTTTGGACGCTGATTAAGCTTAGGGACAAGTTAATTATGTTGTAATGATCATTTGTCTTGTTTTCCTTGAAGGTTTAAGTGTGTTTTGATTAGTCTTAAGCATGCTTGAAGCCAATTAGCTCTAACCGTGGCAATTAGAGCTAGTTAATACCTTTCCCTCCTAGGAAGGAAAAGTGAGGTGCTTGCTAGCTTGCTTAGCTTGGTCATTTTACTGCTTATGTAAGGCCTCTCACGGCCAAAGAAAACAGAACTTCAGTTTTAGTAAAAGAAAATCATAGAGAGCTTGTGAGCTTTCTCTTCAAAACTCTTGCTTGCTTATCTTAGTTTAGGCCAAACTAAGTGGTGTTCAAGTGAGTCTTAATCTTGATTGAGTGGTGATTCTGTATCTTGATCAAGCTTAAGGGCCCTAAACTTAAAGATTAGTGGTGTTTCTGTATCTAATCCTCGAGTTTAGTTCTATCCTAAATCACTTGATTAGCTTGAATCTTCAAGTTGATCTTCTTCGTTCTTCGTGTTCTTCATTCATCACCTTCAATACTTGAATGTTTTTCAAGTCATTCCATTAAACCACCTACCATACTTCCATTCCCCCCTTTCAATACTACTCCTTCTACCTTTGCCCTCATAGAATCAAGTCCAAACAAAGCTTATTGCATTGGAATAGGCTTTGCTCTCAAAGACATTCAAGACCGTGAAGATTCATCCAAGGCAAGCTATCACAGTCCACGCACGGTTCAACGCACGCCCGTGTGTACCCTGCAATTTGCAACCCGAGGATGCACACGGTTGGACGCACGACCGTGCGTCTTCCCATCTCGAATTGTCTTTCTTTTGATGTGAGGTTGCTTGGGTTGTCCCTACCCTTGGCCTTTACATCATATTTGGTATCAGAGCTGTGTTTCATCTTGGCCTGGTATTGAACCCACAAAATCCAAACTTCCTTCTTCTCCATTTCTCAAACACAACATGAGTACTAGTATGAGCATAGAAGAGAAGCTTGATACTATTATGAAGAGTAATCACGAGATTACTTCTACTAACCAAGAGCTCAAGGCCCAGAATGAATATTTACGCAAGCAATTGGGTGCCTTCCTCAAACAAAAGCAAAAACTCAATGAATAACCATCCCATTCAGCATCACAAGGCCGAGAGCAAGTATTCAGTCACCACCTTGAGTCCTCAAGTGATGAAGAACTATTCAGAGAACCACGACAAGAGCCAAGAGGACAAGGTAACTCTAATGATTTTAGAGTTGAAATTCTAGAATATGAAGGCAAACTTGATCTAGAGGACTTCTTGGACTGGTTGCACACAGTGGAGAGGGTATTTGAGTATAAGGACGTTCCAGAAGAAAAGAAAGTGAAGTTGGTGGCATTAAGGTTACGTAAGTATGCTTCCTTATGGTGGACCAACTTATGTGCTAAGAGAGTTAGGGAACGTAAGACTAAAATCAGAACTTGGGAAAAGATGAAAACCAAGTTGAAGGCTAGATTCCTACCCCCCACGTATGTTCAAGATTGTTATTCACAACTTCATAATCTGAACCAAGGCAATCTTAGTGTTGAAGAATACACTAGAGAATTTGAAAAGCTTGTGATTAAATGTGATTTGCAAGAACCGGAAGAGCAAACGATTGTAAGGTACTTAGGAGGACTCGATCCTAGGTACTCAAACGTCGTTGAATTGCAAGCTTATACTACCTTTGATGAGGTTTGTGTGCTTGCTCACAAAGTGGAGCAACAAAAGAAAGTCAAGCAAACTTTTAAGCCTCCACATCAAAGACCTCCAACCCAGAACCAACCTTTTAACAAGGGGAGATCCCAACCAGTTTCTAAGCCACAAAATCCCTTCCCTTTCAATCCACAAAGAACCCAAGCACCACAAAAGGCCCCAGCACCCCCAATTCATCCAAATCCCAATCTAATGAGCACTAGAAGATGTTTCAAGTGCCAAGGGTTAGGCCATATAGCTTCAGAGTGCCCAAACCGCAAAGTAATCACTTTAGCCGAGTGGAGAGCTGTGGATGAGCAAGAAGTTGAAGGTGAAATTGAGGATGAAACTGCAAAAGCTCATGAAGAAAGTCAAGAAGAAGTTGAGGAGGAAGCTGATGAAGGAGAGATGCTGGTTTTGAGGAGGGTCTTGAACGGCCAAAAGAGCACCAAAGATGAACAAAGGGAAAACATTTTTCACACTAGGTGCACGGTTCAAGGCAAGGTGTGTTCATTGATCATTGATGGTGGGAGTTGTGCAAACGTGGTGTCACTTACTATGATTGAGAAGCTTGGTTTACAAGCTACGACCCATCCCCATCCCTACAACATTCAATGGCTGAATTAAAGCAAAGGACTTCAAGTCAATTCATGGTGCCTTATTTCCTTATCCATTGGTAAGAACTATCAAGACCAACTTTGGTGTGATGTTATACCTATGGATGCATGCCAGGTATTGTTGGGAAGGCCTTGGTTGTATGACCGAAGGGTGTCCCATGATGGTTTTATGAATACATACTCCTTGTCTAAGGGAGGCAAGAAGATTACTCTCAAGCCATTATCACCATCCGAAATCCTCAAAAACAAACCCACAAAAGGACATGAGCATTCTGGTTGTTTACTCACTTTTAGTGAAACTCTCTTAAGGGCTTCGAATCATGAATTCAAGGCTTTTAAGGAGTGGATTCTCACCATACAAGATGAGCCAGAATCCCCATTACCGTCCCATCCATTTGCCAAATCACTCACACAAGCCTTCTGTCACCTATTTCCAGAAGAAATCCCCTCGGGATTACCCCCTAAACGGGACATTCAACATCACATAGATCTCATTCCTGGTTCAGTTCTTCCAAACAAGCCAGCTTACAGAATGAACCCAAAGGAAACCAAGGAGATCCAACGGCAAGTAGAAGAATTGATCTCAAAAGGACTTGTGCGTGAGTCCTTAAGCCCCTGTGCCGTACCTGCCTTGTTGGTGCCTAAGAAGGATGGCAGCCAACGAATGTGTGTGGACAGCAGAGCCATAAACAAAATCACCATCAAGTATAGGTATCCCATACCTAGACTTGAAGATATGCTGGACGAACTACATGGCTCAACCGTCTTCTCCAAAATTGATCTTCGAAGTGGTTACTACCAGATAAGAGTAAGAGAAGGAGATGAGTGGAAAACTGCATTCAAGACCAAAGGCGGTTTATATGAGTGGCTAGTTATGCCATTCGGTCTTTCCAACGCTCCTAGTACGTTCATGAGACTAATGAATCAAGTATTCAAGCCCTTTTTTGGCAAATTCGTGGTGGTTTACTTCGATGACATTCTTATTTATTCCAAAGACGAGCAGGCACATCAAGATCATCTCCATCAGATCATGCGTGTCCTTGAGCGTGAGCAGTTATATGGTAATCTTAAGAAGTGTACCTTCTTTACTCATGAGGTCACCTTCTTAGGTTACATTGTTTCTAATGAAGGCATCAAAGTTGATGAAGGGAAGATAGAGGCTATTCGTACTTGGCCTCAACCACAGAGTATGCATGATGTTAGAAGTTTTCATGGTTTGGCTTCGTTTTACAGAAGATTTATACGAAACTTCAGCACCATCATGTCCCCTATGACCGAAGTGCTTAAGGGTTCATCCTTCCAATGGAATCCTAAAGCTCAGGCTGCCTTCGAGGAGGTGAAAAGGAAACTTACTCAAGCACCGGTGCTTGTTTTGCCGTGCTTTGAGAAAGTTTTTGAAATTGAGTGTGATGCATCCGGTGTGGGGATTGGTGGAGTTTTAACTCAAGAAGGCACACCATTGGCCTTCTTCAGTGAAAAACTATGTGACTCGAGAAGAAAATACTCCACATATGATAAGGAATTCTATGCTATCATTCGGTGCCTAGAGCATTGGAGTCATTACTTGGTCGCTAGTGAGTTTATAGTTCATTCGGATCATGAGGCGTTGAAGTATATTCAAGGCCAGCATAAGCTTAACTCATGCCATGCCAAGTGGGTTGAATTCCTACAATCATTCCACTTCACTATTAAGCACAAGTCGGGAAAATTAAATCAAGGTGCGGATGCATTATCAAGGAGATACCTCCTTATGTTCCAATTAGATGCTCTTATTCTTGGTTTTGAGCATCTCAAGAGTTTATATGCCGAAGATGAAGACCTAGGAAATCTCTATGCCGCATGTTTAAAACATCCAAAGGGAGACTTCCTAATTCAAAAGGGTTACTTGTTCAAGGGAGTGCGTTTATGCATTCCAAAGTGTAGCACTCGTGAGCTCTTAATTAGAGAAGTTCATGGAGGTTCCTTGGTCGGCCATTTTGGAGAATCAAAGACCTTAACCATGTTAAGGAAGCACTACTATTGGCCAGGGATGGAGAAGGATGTTCAAGACATCCTTAGAAGATGTGGAACGTGCCAAGCAGCCAAGAGCCATACCTTGCCCCACGGATTATACACGCCCTTACCCGTGCCTACTCTACCTTGGGTGGATGTAAGTATGGATTTCATTTTGGGTCTACCTAAGACTCAAAGGGGAAAGGATTCAATCTTTGTGGTAGTGGACAGATTTCAAAGATGGCACATTTCATTCCTTGCTGCAAAACAAATGATGCTACACACATTGCCGAGCTCTATTTTAAAGAGGTAACGAGGTTGCATGGGATTCCTAAGACCATTGTTTCGGATAGGGATACTAAATTCCTTAGTCATTTTTGGATTACTCTTTGGAAGAAGCTTGGTACTAAGCTGCTGTTTAGTACTACCTGTCATCCCCAGACTGATGGCCAGACTGAGGTCACTAATCGAACCCTGGGTACTCTCCTAAGGGCTTTGATTAAACCAAATGCGAAAGCCTGGGATTTACTCTTACCCCAAGCCGAGTTTGCATACAACAAGCCGCCTAGCAAAGCTACTGGTCTTTCGCCATTCAAAGTGGTATACGGGGTTGATCCCTTGAGTCCAAATGATCTTACCCCATGGCCCCAAGACCAAAAACCCCATGCTGATGCAACACAAAGAGTAAAAGAGATTCAAAAGCTCTATGAGTTGGTGAAGGCACGCATCGAGAAGACTAATGCAGCCTATGAAGCACACGCCAACAAGCATAGGAGAAAGATCGTCTTTCAACCAGGAGACTTAGTATGGATCCATCTGAGAAAGGAACGTTTTCCTTCTAAGAGGAAAAACAAGCTCAGGGCACGAGCTGAAGGTCCATTTGAAGTCTTGGAGAGAATCAACGACAATGCTTACAAGATTGATCTCCCTGGTAATTTTGAGGTTTCAGCCACCTTTAATGTAGCTGATTTGAGTCCCTTCTATCCAGATACTTCCCCAACAGATTTGAGGATCAAATCTTTTCAACAAGGGGAGGATGATGGAGTCCTACCTAGCCAAGACCTTGCTCCAGATGAGACAAGTCCAAGTCGGCCAAGAACAAGGTCCAAAACCAAGAAGATGGCTCACCTTTGGCAAGAAGCTGAAACTAGCACAACCGGCCTGCACAAGCCCGGTTTTGTGCATCTGATTTCTTAAGCCATTTCATGGCTTAAGACCAATATTTTTGCATTTTTGGAATCCTCAGGAAGTTAACTTTCAAGTCCAAGCATTGAATTCAAGTCATGCTACAAGAGGATGAAAGATCAAAGGCGTTTTTCCCAACCGGCCAGAATTAGTCCAATTTTGCACGGTTAAAAGTTTGCATGTGATTACCTTACTTAATCCATGTTTAGCCTTGATTTCTTAAATAAGGGGGTTTATTTACACCTTTTAACTTTCTCCCCCACGTTTAAAACCCAAGCCATATCCTTTTTGCTTTGGGTAAACTTGGCCTGAAAACCGAGTGTAAAACTGCCCATTGCGCACGGTTTGGAGGCACAGCTGAGCAAACCCTTTCCGGTGGGTTTCCTTGCTATCAACTGAGTTGGCACACCTCCCAAGGCTGGGCACACACCCCAAGGCACTCATCATCAGCTACAACCTTGGAAAGAACGGCCAATGAGAAGGAAGAGACAAGGAAAGATGTCCCTTGAATGCCATTGGCCAGCCGCAAAGGGGATTGCCACTTTTCGGCTACTCACATGGCTACTTGCTGCCTTTGGACGCTGATTAAGCTTAGGGGCAAGTTAATTATGTTGTAATGATCATTTGTCTTGTTTTCCTTGAAGGTTTAAGTGTGTTTTGATTAGTCTTAAGCATGCTTGAAGCCAATTAGCTCTAACCGTGGCAATTAGAGCTAGTTAATACCTTTCCCTCCTAGGAAGGAAAAGTGAGGTGCTTGCTAGCTTGCTTAGCTTGGTCATTTTACTGCTTATGTAAGGCCTCTCACGGCTAAAGAAAACAGAACTTCAGTTTTAGTAAAAGAAAATCATAGAGAGCTTGTGAGCTTTCTCTTCAAAACTCTTGCTTGCTTATCTTAGTTTAGGCCAAACTAAGTGGCGTTCAAGTGAGTCTTAATCTTGATTGAGTGGTGATTCGATCAAGCTTAAGGGCCCTAAACTCAAAGATTAGTGGTGTTTCTGTATCTAATCCTCGAGTTTAGTTCTATCCTAAATCACTTGATTAGCTTGAATCTTCAAGTTGATCTTCTTCGTTCTTCGTGTTCTTCATTCATCACCTTCAATACTTGAATGTTTTTCAAGTCATTCCATTAAACCACCTACCATACTTCCATTCCCCCCTTTCAATACTACTCCTTCTACCTTTCCTCTCATAGAATCAAGTCCAAACAAAGCTTATTGCATTAGAATAGGCTTTGCTCTCAAAGACATTCAAGACCGTGAAGATTCATCCAAGGCAAGCTATCACAGTCCACGCACGGTTCAACGCACGCCCGTGCGTACCCTGCAATTTGCAACCCGAGGCTGCACACGGTTGGACGCACGACCGGGCGTCTTCCCTTCTCGAATTGTCTTTCTTTTGATGTGAGGTTGCTTGGGTTGTCCCTACCCTTGGCCTTTACATCACAAAGTAGAACTGATCCATTTCCAGTGCAGATTTTTCCTTATATTTGACTTTCTGTTTGAATTTTCTGGGAAATTGCTGCTGTGATTTTTGATGTTTTTAATATTTTTCCTAGATTCAACATGATTTTTGGAGTGTGTGTGAATTTTTCTGGAATTTTAGGAGCTATCATGATTTTTCTGTGAATTTTAGAATTAATATTTTGTTTGCATTTTTGTGCACTAATCAGGGACAGAAAAAATTCGAGAAAAATTATATTTATGTCTTTTGTGATGTGTGGAGTTTTCTGTATATTTAGTTTTAATTTTAGGAGTCTTAATCTCTATTTTAATTTTATTTTTAGAATTAGGGTGTTTAGGTGTAGTTTTATTTCTTATTTTTTTTTAGTTTCTTTGTGTTTGTGCTTTTGATTTTTGTTTTGTTTATTTTCTGTTTTAATAGTGTTTTTAGTTTTATCATTCATTTTGCTGTTTTGCAATTGATCCCAAAAAAAAAATCCAAAAAAAAAAAAAAACTTTGGTGAGGGTGTAGGATTTATATGACTGGTTGGGTTAGAAATCCTGAAAATCATAGACTTTTTAGAAGTGAACCCGACCCTGACTTAGAACCCAAATTTGAACCCAAGCTTGAATTAGAAGAAATGGCACAAGAAAGACCTTTGAGTGAGATTTTCTATCCTCCTAGGACCGCTTTGCCATCTTGCTTCACTATACCTGACCTTGGACCCAATGTGACCTTCGAATTAAGACCTCACTATACTCATATGCTCCCTAAATTCACTGGTTTAGAGGATGCTTATTTGTTTTTGAGGGAATTCAAAGAAGTATATTCTATGATGCATTTTCCTAATATTCCTATTGATGTTGTGCGTATGAAATTAATTCCTTTTGCTTTGAAAGATTCTGCTAAACGTTGGATGTATGGCTTGGCTGCTAATTCTGTAACTTCTTAGAATGATTTTGTGAAATTGTTCTTAAGAAAATATTTTCCTAATGCGAAGAATATTAAGCTAAGGAATGAGATTAATCAATTTGTGCAACTTGATGGGGAATCATTCTGGAAATATTTTGATAGGTTCAAGAATTTGTTGACCCAGTGTCCCCATCATGGTCTAGACCAGGCACGTTTGTGCCAGATTATTTATGAAGGACTTGACCAACAGATTAAGACCATGGTAGAGTCTATGTGTCAAGGTGACTTTCTTTCTAAGAGCGCCACAGATGCTTGGGAATTTCTAGAGGACTTAGCTGAGAAAACTATGCAGTGAAAAACCGCTCGGGATGACAGCTTAAGTTCAAGGATTGCTAGGGGTAGGTTACATTCTGTTTCTGATGTAAGTCATTTAGAGTCTAAGGTTGCCGCTTTAGAAAACATGTTGAAGGGATTGACTCCACAAATGACTCAGTTACCCCAGACTTCATCAGCGTCTTGCTCTCATTGTCAGGCCTTAGATCATTCATTAAGTGCTTGTCCCTATTTTACTCACCAGTTAGCAACTGGGCAAGAGCAAGCAAGTATGGCCTTTCAGAGACCTAAGAATGACCCTTTCTCGCCTTTTTACAATCCAGGGTAGAGAAATCACCCTAACTTCTCTTGGAGTAATGGACCAAATGCGGCGGTTCCTAACTCCCAGCCCGTCTCTCACCCTTCTAGTTCCTTTCAGAGACCGGTTTTTCCAGGTGTACCTAATGCACCTAGACCTCCACCCCCTGTAGCTCAAGTTCAATCTCCTCCTGGTTATAGTGATATTGATAAAATGGAGAGGAGAATTAATAATAATGTGGAGAGAATGATTAATGCTAACATGGAAAGAATGATGAGAATGATGACTGAACAGTTTTCCCAGTTAGCATCATCTTTTAGGGAACCAGGTACTTTTCCAAGTCAGCCTGAGGTGAACCCTAAGGGTCACACCCCTTCATCTTCTGGTAACCCTAGTGAGACTGTGAGGAAAGTGAATGCAGTAATATCTCTTCGTTCTGGTCGAGAGATTGATAACCAGGTTAGAAGTCCCAATGAGCCCTGCAGGTATCCTCATCAATTCTTTGAGAAATCTTCTTCCTCTTCTTCACCGACTGGCTCATCTAGTGAGTCAGGGGATGCTACTGATGGTGTCCCCAATGATTCTGATACTTCTCACCATTCTCCTGAGTCATCATCTAAAAAAGATGAGCTTGAAAAGAAAGACACCTCTGAGTCAGTTGACCATTCTCCTTCTAAGGGTCATTCTTCTTCTTCTTCTCCTTCTTCTTCTGAAAAAGTCCATGTACCTTTACCTCCTTTTCCCCATAGCTCCCAGATAAATGAGAGCATGCTTCACTAACAGGTCAATCAAATGGTGTCACACTCCACTTTGCTAATGCGTGAATCTTAGGATATTACCAAATGATTGAGTCACCCAAATGGAAATGGTTCCTCCATATATACCCTTATATATGAACTTATAGTCAATAGCTCATTTAACTTGTCTAACATAACTCATACACACCTTAATAGCTAACTCGCAAGCACTTGATAGCTTACAGTAACCCTTAAAACCTTAGCTCTAATACCAAAATCTACAACGCCCTCAAAATGCTAATGATATGATTTATGAAAAAACTACAGTGGAAGACTTAATGATAGAAGGTGCTACCGCCGTCCTGATAAGGACAAGGCTCACTGAAACCATTTGATCTTGCAACTCATGTTCAAAACATAATATCTATCAAATTGAAACACTCTAAGACCAAAGTTCATAATAGTTCAACTTCAATACAATCGACTTAATCATACCATTTGCTAACTCAACTCACACTACACAAGTGTATTGATCATAGACCCAAGTTGACCTTGAGGTCCATCCCAATATTCATGCTATGTTGAATCCACTGTGAACATCTGATGACTTCAAAAATGGGCTTGTTAAATGGAGAAATATGTGATACTTCATCACCTAAAATGAAAAACATGAAAACAATTCGAAAATATGAGCAAAAACTCAGTACATGCATTCATGTATTGTAAAATGAGCATAGAAATACTGTTGATGGGTACCCGCTTTTGCAATTCATTTAGTTCGCAATAACAATGAAAGTGAAAGTAATATGAAACTGAATTGCTCATTATTATCTAGATGTGAACCCCTTGCAATGATATGATTTATACATAGGTGTACACCTGCCAATCCGATCAAGAGTTGGCCTGAAGCCGTGCGGGTAAATGATGGGTTGACGCCCTATAGATGATAACGGATGGAGTCACAAGTTAAATGGCAAATCACTGTATAAACTGATTCATTGATGAACTCATTAAAAGTTGTAACTTGATAAACATGTTCTGCTTTCTGAAGATACAGGCACTGGATGTACCTTGAGTCTTCAAAAATATCTTCTGACTTGATAAAAGTTAGCTGTTTCATAAATGTAATCTGACTTGATAACACTTATGCATAATGAGGAACGATAACTAGGCCTCGATTCTGTTTCATAAATGTCATGGTAGGTATGTGTGGTCAGTAAATGATCATTACATAATTGAGTAATAAAAGTATGTGTAATAGAAATTGAGAAATTAAACGGTGTACATAACTTGGGTATTTCAATGTAACTTCAAAACTGAATTAATAAAAGTAATTAAATTCGATATGAAGTAAATAAAAGAAAATAGACCGCAATGAGATAAATGAGATTACAAAAGAAAAGGTCTTGATGGTAACAAATGGAAGAGTGGTTTTTGGCCTTTTCCGAGATAGGTTGTTGATATAAGTTTAAGGCTTGTTGAAGTATAACCTGGTTCAAGATAACAGCGAGTACATTAGATTGACTTAATAGATACATTCGATACATTCTGAATTGAGTAAGTAATAAAGGTTTGAGACCAAGAGAGATATATCTTGGTTCGAAATAGCATAAATTGTAATAACTTGGTCTGGTAAATATAGTTTCTGAGTCACAACTCTCCCTACTTCTCGTGTTTCATTCATAAATCCATTAGATATAGATTTCCACCTCAAATGAATCATTGAACTCAATAGAAGCTATTAAACTTACTAAACATGATATTTCCTTCGTAAAATCCATAAATGATTCAAAGCTCATAAACAAACTCTTAATTTGTATAATTGTCTTCTTTTTTCTTATTAATGAAGCTAAAAGCTCCATGAAAGTTCATGAATATTCATTTCCCCCTTAAATGACCTTGCTTGGCCCAAAATACACAAAATGAGTGCATGATCAATCTCACTCATCTTTATTATTGCTCCTTACACAATTATTCAAGATATTTCCAAAAATCACCAAACTCAAAATACTCAACCAAATTCGTGAAATCTTATAGGAAATTCGAAAATAATATGGAAAATCTACAGTACAATTTTCAAAATTTTCCTCCAAGTATGCGCTACACAGAAATTCCAATAACAGCCAAATTGCACCAAAGTACGTCAGTTCACTTCAAAAATTCATAACTTTCACCCTTGACCTCAAATGAGATTTAAAACCCCATTATGAAAAGATTAAGAAATCCTGAAAAACTTTCACTTACAACACAAAATATGATTTCCACAATACGATCCCCAAAATGGGGCTAAACATAAGTGTGTCAGTTTTGGTCTATTCTACACAGTTTTGGTAAAACGACTATAACTTTTTCCACAGACCTCGAATTAAAGCAATTCAAAAGCTATTTGAAAGCTAACACACTGCACCATCTACCACCAAAAATTATAGTTTTTCCATGGGCTGATCATTACCAGTTTAATCCTGAAATCAGCCCTATTTTCTTAAAATTTTCAGCCCTCACTGTTTTAGCTTTTCCCTCTCTTCTCACGCAAATCGTCACTTGAAATCATTCCAAATCACCAAAATATCATCATAATCATCAATAAAACTAAAGAATTACAAAATCAAATACAAATCAATCCATAAACATGGTTTTAACTTAGGCTTGCATGAACATGATCATCCTAAACCCTAGCATGATTCAAGCTCAACACCACCATGATCAACACCAAAATAACTCTTATTTCTTATCAAAACATCATGATCAATGATCACAAACATCAAAATAAGAATCAAAGCTAAAATAAAAATCAAAAGCAACAAGATCAAGTTCAAGACTACTCACTTTGAACTTGGAAAAAGTAAAGATGGTAGTGATGCTTGGTTGTTTTGAGGAGTGGGGACGGCGGCTAGTGGTAGTAGGATATCGGGGGGTCGGAGGCAACCGGGACTGGCTGGAAAACACCAACAGTAGCAACAACTTGATCGACAGGGGCTGGCCGTGTAGAGTGAGAGAGGGGAGAGAGATGTGGGTTGAGTTTATTGTATTTTTTTGACTTGTCTCATGCTTGGCTGAATTTATAGCTCAAAAAGAATGATTTTTCCATAACGATGGTTGGACTTAATCATGGTAATTAGTTAGATTAACATGTAAACTTGTTGGGCTTCAAATTGGGCCGAAATAACTTGTGTTCGGGAATGAAGCGCTTTATAACGATAATGTTTTTGCGTAACTTAAAATTAAATTTTTATAAAGTTATAATAATAATAATAATAATAATAATAATAATAATAATAATAATAATAATAACAATAACAATAATAACAATAACGACAACAATAGTAATAACAATAATAATAATAATAATAATAATAATAATGATAATAATAATAATTTCTTAAACCATAATTATCGAGGCCTACTATCGATTCACTCAATATTTAATTAATCAACAAAAAACTTGAATTAACAATCAATGAAACTTTGAATTGTAAAATGGGACCCAAATGAAATATCCCCCAACCGGGATGATTAAATACAATAAATAAAAGCGAAAAATTTAAATGGCATAAGGTAATTCGATAAATATATAAATTGAGTGTAATTGAATTAATAAACATGATTTGGTTAAACAAATAACCATGAGTGATTAAATTCATAAACATGATAAATTAAATGAATAAACATGATTAATTAAATAAATAAATATAATTTAAATAAATAAATATGGGTTAGGGTTAGGTTATTACGAAATATATGCCCAAAAGTGTTTTCGATGGTGGCATGTATTATAACACCATAAAATCATATAATGAAAAAAAGGATAGAAAAATATATGAGATATACCATATGATATTTTTGTGTTAAAGATGTACATACCCTTTCATCGAAGAGTACCATATCTGTACTAATTGGCTCCCTTGAACTTGAATTGCTGACTTCCCAGAATCTAGTAACTCTAACTTTGATAATCGAGTCATCTTTCTCGGTGTTCAATTGATAGAGAAAAGAATAAGATTCTTCATTTTTAGCCAACCGATGCTTGTTATGACTCATTTTTGTATCCTTCTACAAAAGAAACGTTCTAAAATTTTTACTGGGAGCCTATGACGCCTAAAAGCCTTGTACAAGAAGCTCCTAGGCCCACTATCATCCCCAATCAAGAATATTTATATGCAAAATTAACACTAATTGAGAACTTTACAAGTATAATAAAATGTTGACTATCTAGCATTTAAACTTCAGAGGTGGACTTATTTACATATTAATACGACGACTATGCAGTTTCTAATGCTTGATTGATGTAAATGATGTCAATAGGAACAATATGCCATAAATCTTCAATTGTATAGGTTATGCAGTTTCTATATGTTTTACCGTTTCAAAGGTGGACTTAATATACATATTAATATGGAACGTTCAAATAAGAGGCTCATAAGTCAAACATTTATTAAATGCAATATGAGTCTTCAATATTAAAGGTGACTCTAATATTAAAGGTAAATCTTCATTACGTTTATTCAAACATTTATGATTCTCATCTTTAATATTAGTTTCCAATTCGTGATTGATATAAATGATATCAGTATGAAGAATACACCATGAATCTTTAATTGTGTATGTTGTGCAGTTTCTAATAATCAATTGATCCAACTTCTTTTACATGAGTTTATTATATGCTCTTTAGTTGATCATATTTCACCCAAAAAAAAATCATTTTTATATAAATTATATGTTTAAAAAATATAACAAATTATATTTTATAAATGTTAAAGTAAATTTTTAAAGTAACTTACATAGCACAGGTTTAGAACCCCATATATAAACTACTTTAATATATTTAATAATATGATGTTTTGGGTTTATATTTTCCATTACATATTTTCTTTTTCTTTTTTTGATTAGTACATTACATATTTTCTGACCTGCTCTAACCTTTTTTTAAAAAAAATTAAAAAAACAATCATATGTTGCATATTTTTTTAAAAATTTTTAAACACGTATTTTGAGGCAGATTAAGAGAATGAATTAGTGATATTAACGCATAATTATTCATCCATGCGCCACAGAGAATATATTAATGTGATTAAAATATATAATGTTGTTTTGTACAAAAGTCTATTACTCTCATATTGTAACATATCATAATTCCAAAAAGAGAACAAAATAAAAAAACTAACAAAGTTCCGACTTTGCGCAAGTTCATCTAACCATGTGTACTTAGCTTGCAAGTAGGCATTTTAACTTTTTAGAAATAAAATTCATCATAGAGAGGATAAAACATTTGCAAACTAAACAAATTTTCTTTTTGTTTTTTAACCATAATTTAAACAATTTTTCAAACTACTTACTTAAATTAAGTATTAATATTTGTTTAAGGATATTTCAAGACAATTGTTATAATTCTTAATGACTTGCTTTTAAAATTGTTATCAATATACTACTTTTTTTCTATTTTGTTGCTGAGATGACCCACGATTATTTATCAAAAAACAAGATTATTTGGGGATTAATGTAATATACTTGCATACAACTTCTACAAAAAAAGAGACGAAAATATGTTTTATGATATATCTCTTCGTTGAAGAATTTATTAGTGTGCCACAACTCTAGAACAAACCAACCGTATAGTGGAATTAAGACCCTAGTCAGGTTAAGGACAATAAGGTGGATTAGAAGTCCTAATGCAAAACCATTTTAGGTAAGGCATCACTCAAAGCTTTCATACCACTCAAATGTCTAGTATATGGAGGGGGTCGAAGTGAAACAAGACATTTCAGCAGATGAAAAGTTAGTGTAAAATTCATATCATTAACCACCTATTTAAAAACTACATATTTCCCTAATTATAATTATGTCCTTTTTCTCTCGCTAATTGTCTTAGTTTGCATATTTTCCTCATTGACAACTCGACCAACGAGATCTAGTACAACGTTCTGCATAAATTAATGTCCAGAAACAAAATATGGAATAGATAGACCAAATAAAATATGTACCTGTTAAAATATAAAGATTATCCATCCGCAATTCTATTTTGTGGAACACTATAAGCTCAAATTTGTGCCTCAAAATCTTACCATGATCTTTTTGAGCCTCTTCGACAATAGTACTTGAATAAAATTCTATCATGAGTATGTATCACCTGCAACCCGCCATTGTTCTTCATTGTTCACAACGGAGAAGTTCTTCAAGACACAGAGACCACCCCCTATTAACAATTCAACAAATCTATGCCCAAAAGTGTTTTTGATGGTGGCATGTATTAGAACACCCTAAACTCATATAATGGAAACAAGGGCATAAAATTATATAGGATATACTATATGATATTTTGGGTTAAAGATATACATACCCTTTCATCGATGAGTACCATATTTGTACTAATTGGCTCCCTTGAAGCTAAACTATCGACTTCCCAGAATCTAGCTACTCTAACATTGATAATCCAGTCAAATTTCTCGGCGTTCAATTGATCGACGAAAGAATAAGATTCTTCCTTTTTAGTCAACTGACGCTTGTTAGGACACATTTTTGTATCCTTCTACAAAAGAAAAGTTCTCGAATTTTTACTGGGAGCCTATGACGCCTAAAAGCCTTGAATCAAAAGCTCCTAGGCTACTATCTCCCCCAATCAAGAATATTTATATGCGTAATTAACACCAATTGGGAACATTGCAAGTATAATAAAATTTTGACTATCCAGCATTTAGTTTTCAAAGGTGGACTTATTGTACATATTAATACGACAAATATGTAGTTTCTAACACATGATTGATGTAAATGATGTCAATACAAAGAATACGCCATGAATCTTCAATTGTGTAGGTTATGCAGTTTCTATACGTTGTGCAGTTCCAAAGGTGGACTTATTTTACATATTAATTTGAAACGTTAAAATAATAGACTTATAAGTCAAATGTTTATTAAATGCAATATGAACCTTCAATATGAAAGGTCACTCTCATATTAAAGGTGAATCTTCATTACGTTTATTCAAACATTTATGATTCTCATCTTTTTTTTTTTTTTTTTTTGGTGTAGAAGAGGGGTCAGGCCCCAGAGAAAACATTTTATTGACCAGCAATCATCCTAGGGAACTTTGTCCCAATCTTATCTGCGTACAAAAGGCTATCTAATTCCCTTGGTGGGTGAGTACAGACGATGAAGTTATAATTAAGTGTGACTCCTACATTGGCTAATGTGTCCGCTACTTTGTTAACCTCCCGATAGCAGTGAGTAACTTGTACCTCCCATCCCGAATCGGCAATGAATGGTTTACACTTCTGGGTAATTCCAAAGAACCGGCAGGACAACCATGCTTACTGTGAAGTAAGTTCACAATAACCGGAGTATCAACATTGAGTACCAGGTGCTTTATGCCCCATCCTTTTGCAAGAGTTAGACCCCGAAAGATCGCTCGGAGCTTGGCATTAAACAACGAGCAAACTCCCAACTTTTCCGCAAAACCTCCCAACCAATTTCCCCTCCAGTTTCGAAAAACACCTCCACACCCCGCATTGCCCGGGTTATGTCTCGAAGCCCCATCCGTATTGAGGGCAACCCAATCCATCGGAGGGGGATCCCATCCTACCCAAACCTCTGTGGGCCTCGTGTTGATGCGATTCAGTCGTGAAGCATCCGCATTTAGGACCTTGATTGACTCATCATACACCCTAGGTAAAAAGTGTATTTTATCGTAGGGAATATCCGTAGAGGTACGGAAACACCTCATGTTGCACCACCTCCATAACCACCAGACTATGGTTGCGAACTTTGTCGGTCAACTCGGGTTCGGATTTGTGTGCTCTAAATTACGTGTGATCCACGTCTTTATATCTAGTTCTAGCCCTTGAATGCCCTGGGCATTTCAGTGGTAGTGGTTCCAAACATCACTTGCCATGAGGCAACCTCGTAGCACATGATCAATATCTTCTATCTCAACCTGGCAGATTGGGCAAGAGGCGTCAGAAGCAAAGCCCCGTTTCACCCTAACGCCGTTGGTCAACACTGCATCTTGTATGATTCTCATCTTTAATATTAGTTTCTAATGGTGATTGATGTAAACGATATCAATACGAAGAATACACCATGAATCTTTAATTTTATACATTGTGCAGTTTCTAATAATCAATTGATCCAACTTCTTTTACATGAATTTATTGTATGCTCTTCAGTTGATCACATTTCACACAAAAAAATCGTTTTTAGATAAATTATATGTTTAAAAACAATATAACAAATTATATTTTATAAATTTTACAATAAATTTTTAAAGTTAAGTACATAGCACAAGTTTAGAACCCCATATATAAACTAATTTAAGACATTTAATAATATGATGTTTGAGGTTTATATTTTGCATTACATATTTTCTTTTTCTTTTTTTGATTAGTACATTACATATTTTCTTACCTGCTGTAACTTTTTTTAAAAAAAATTAAAAAATAATCATATGTTGCATGTTTTTTCATTTTTAAACAAGCATTTTGAGGCAGATTAAGAGAATGAATTAGTGATATTCATGCATAATTATTGATCCATGTGCTACAGAGAATATAAATGCATAATTATTGATCCATGTGCTACAGAGAATATAGTAATGTGATAATTAAAATATATAATGTTGTTTTATACAAAAGTTTATCATCTCATATTGTAACATATCATAATTTAAAAAAGAGAACAAAACCAAAAACTAACAGAGCATGTGTAGTTGGCATCTGAGTAGGTCCTTTGACTTTTATCAATAAAATTCATCATAGAGAGGATCAAACATTTGCAAACTAAACGATTTTCCTTTCTGTTTGTTAATCATAATTTAAACAATTTTTCAAATTACTTACTTAAATTAAATCTTAATATTTTTTAAGGATATTTCAAGACAATTTTTAGAATTCTTAATGTCTTGCTTTTAAAATTCTCATCAATCTGCTAACTTTTTTTTTTTTGTTGAGATGGCCAGCGATTGTTTATCAAAAAAGATGATTATTTGAGGATTAATGTAATATATTTACATATGTAAAATGAAATCAGGAAGAAGAAAGAGCAGAGAGCAAGAGATAGAACGAGAGAGAAGAAGTAATCATTCTGTTATATTTCTTTGAATGGAACAGTGTGGTATATATATGTACATTGTTTCCTCAACTACCTGCCAACAACCTAACAACCTTCTAACAAACCTCTAACAAAATATCAAGCTAATTAGCTGATTTAATAAAAATAGAAGTAAAGGTAATACAACTTCTTCAGCCCCCCCTCAAGTTGGACTTGGATGGAAGACAAGGCCCAACTTGACAACTAATGCACGATGCTGCATTGAAGAAAGAGGCTTGGTCATGATATCAGCGATTTGGTGATGAGAACTGATGTGAGCAGTTTTCAGAAAGCCTTCTTGAATCTTGTCCCTGACATAATGACAATCTATATCCAAGTGTTTGGTACGATTGTGAAATACGGGGTTAGCTGCAATATATTGAGCAGATTTATTGTCACAGTATAGAGTAAGGGGTAGGGATATAGGGATCTAAAGATCACGAAGAAGGCCAACCATCCAGACAAGCTCACTAGTGGTCTCTGACATAGCTCGATACTCAGACTCAGCAGAGGACTTAGAAACAGTGGCCTGTTTCTTGGTTTTCCAGGAAACCAGGCAACCACCAAGAAAGATGCAAAAACCAGTAAGAGACCTTCTAGTTGAGATACATCGTCCCCAATCTACATCTGTATAGGCACTGAGACTAAGATCAGAGGAAGCTGAGTAAAATAATCCAGCATTCACTGTACCCTTGAGATATTTCAGTAAATGAAAAACTGCGTGCAAATGTGGTTCTCGAGGTTGACTGATAAATTGGCTAAGATGTTGTACAGAATATGAGATATCAGGCCGAGTAATCTTAAGATACAACAAGCGACCAATAAGTCTTCTATACACTTCGGGTTTAGGAATCAATGGACCTTTGTAATGAAATCAGGAAGAAGAAAGAGCAGAGAGCAAGAGATAGAATGAGAGAGGAGAAGTAATCATTCTGTTATGTTTCTTTGAATGGAACAGTGTGGTATATATATATATACATTGTTCCCTCAACTACTTGCCAACAACCTAACAACCTTCTAACAAACCTCTAACAAAATATCAAGCTAATTAGCTGATTTAATAAAAATAGAAATAAAGGTAATATAACTTTTTCAACATACAACTTCTACAAAAAAAGAGATGAAAATATGTTTGATGATATATTTCCCACGTTGAAGAATTTATTAGTGTACCACAACTCTAGCCAAATCAACCGTATAGTGGAATTAAGACCTTAGTTCGGTTAAGGACAATAAGGCGGATTAGAAGCCCAAATGCAAAACCTTTTTAGGTAAGGCATCACTCAAAACTTTCATACCACTCAAATGTCTAATATATGGAGGGGGACGGAAGTGAAAAAAGACATTGCAACAGATGAAAAATCAGTGTAAAATTCATATCATTAACCACCTATTTAAAAACTACGCATTTCGCTAACTGTAATTATGTCCATTTTCTCTCCCTAATTGTCTTAATTTGCACATTTTTCTCACTGAGAACTCGACCAATGAGTTCTAGTACAATGTTATGTATAAATTAATGTTCGGAAACAAAATATGCAATAGATAGACAATAAAATAAGTACCTATCAAAATATAATAATTATCCATCCACAATTCTATTATGTGGAACACTATAAATTCAAATTTGTGGCTCAAAATCTTGCCATTATCTTTTTGAACCTCTTGGACAATAGTACTTGAATAAAATTCTACAATGAGTTTGTTATCAACTACAACCCGCCATTGTTCTTTGTTGTTCACAACAAAGAAGTTCTTCAAGACATGGAGACCACCCCATATTAACAATCCAAAAAATCTATTCCCAAAAGTGTTTTTGGTGGTGGCATGTATTAGAACACCCTAAACTCATATAATGAAAACAAGGTTATAAAATTATATAAAATATACTATATGATAATTTGTGTTAAAGATACACATACCCTTTTATTGATGGGCACTATATCTGTACTAATTGGCTCCCTTGAACTTGAAATGATTATTTTTCAAAATCTAGCAATTCTAACTTTGACAATCCAATCATCTTTCTTGGTGTTCAATTGATCGAGAAAAGAATAAGATTCTTCCTTTTTAGCCAACTGATGCTTGTTAGGACTCATTTTTGTATTTTTTTCACGAAAGAAAAGTTCTAGAATTTTTATTGGGAGCCTATGATGCCTAAAAGCCTTGTATGAGAAGCTTCTAGGCCACTATACCCAATCAAGAATATTTATATGCAAAATCAACACCAATTGAGAACTTTACAAGTATAATAAAATGCTGACTATCCAACATTTAAGTTTCAAAGGTGGACTTATTGTACATATTAATACGACAACTATGCAGTTTCTGATGCATGATTGATGTAAATGATGTCAATACGAAGAATACGCCATGAATCCTCAATTGTATAGGTTATGCAGTTTCTATACGTTATGCAGTTTCAAAGGTGGACTTATTGTACATATTAATATGGAATGTTAAAATAATAGGCTCATATTATTAAATGCAATATGAATCTTCAATATTAAAGGTGACTCTAATATTAGAGGTAAATCTTTATTACGTTCATTCAACCGTTTATGATGCCCCTCTTTAATAATAGTTTCTAATGCATGATTGATGTAAATGATATCAACATGGAGAATACGCCATGAATCTTCAATTGTATACATTATGCACTTTCTAATAATCTATTGATCCAACTTCTTTTACATGAATTTATTATATGCTCTTTATTTAATCATATTTCACACAAAACAACCATTTTTACATAAATTATATGTTTAAAAAAATATAACAAATCATGTTTTATAAATGTTAAAATAAGATTTTAAAGTAACTTACATAGCACAGGTTTAGAACCCCATATATAAACTAATTTAATATATTTAATAATATGATGTTTAAGGTTTATATTTTGCATTACATATTTTCTTTTTGTTCCTCTGATTAGTACATTACATATTTTCTAACCTGCTCTAACCTTTTTCTTATAAAAAAAATTTTAAAAAACAATCATATGTTGCATTTTTTAATTTGTAAACAAGCATTTTGAGGCAGATCAGGAGAATGAATTAGCGACATTAACGCATAATTATTGATCCATGTGCTACGGAGAATATAGTAATGTGATAATTAAAATGTATGATGTTGTTTTATACGAAAGTTTATTACTCTCATATTGTAACATATCATAATTCAAAAAAGAGAACAAAACCCAAAACTAACAAAGTTCTGACTTTACGCGAGTTCCTCTAACCATGTGTAGTTAGCTTCTAAGGCCTTGTTCTTCTTGTGGGTAAATTGAGTGCGTAAAAGGGTGAAGTAGGTTGAGGTGGGTTGAGGTAGGTTAAAGTTGGTACTTTTTTTTGAGGTGGGCTGAAATAGGTTGAAGTAGGTTGAAGTAGGTTGATGTAGGTTGAAGTGGGTTGAAGTTGGTTGATGTAAGCTGAAGTGGGTTGAAGTTGGTATATTTTTTATGTGGTGCACTAAAGTGGGTTAAAATAATGAGAGTGTAATTAATGTGTGATAATTTATGAAGTTATCGAAATTTTGTGAAATTTTTGTTTATTCTTTTTTATTTTTTATTTTTTATTTTTTTATTTTTTATTTTTGATTTTTGAGTTTTAAATTTTTATTTTTTATTTTTTATTTTTTATTTTTTATTTTTTTATTTTTTATTTTTCATCTTTTAATTTTTTAATTTCTTATTTCCTTTTTTCTTATTTCTCATCTTTTTATTTTTTATTTTTTATTTTTAATTTTAAATTGTTTAGTTTCTTATTTCTTATTTTTAATTTTTAATTTTTAATTTTTTAATTTTTAATTTTTAATTTTTAATTTTTAATTTTTTGTGTTTAATTTTTTTATTTTATGTTTTTATTCTTTATTCTTTATTTTTATTTTTCTTTTTAATTTTTTAATTTTTAATTTTTAATTTTTAATTTTTTATTTATTTTTATTTTTATTTTTATTTTTACTTTTATTTTTATTTTTATTTTTTTATTTTTTACTTATTATTTTTTATTATTTTATTTTCTTTTCTTAATTTTAATGTTTAATTTTTTATGTTTTTATTTTTGCATTTTTGTATTTTGTATTTTTTATATGTTTTTGTTTTTTAAATTTTAATTTTGTTCTTCTCTTATTTTCTTATTTTCTTATTTTTTATTTTCTATTTTTATTCTGTATTTTTTTATGTTTTTATGTTTTTATTTTTTTGGCTTTTTATTTTTTAATTTTTGTTAATTTGTTAATTTGTAATTTTATGTTTTATATTTTATTTTTTATTTCATATTTTTCATTTTTTATTTTTTATTTATTATTTTTTTATTTCTTATTTTTTATTTTTATTTTTTGGTTTTCATTATTTTATTTTTTATTTTTTTATTTTTTATTTTTACTTTTTTATTTTTTATTTTTTATTTTTTATTTGTTATATGTGTTTATTTTTTAAATTTTTTAATTTCTTATTTTTTATTTTTTACTATTATTTTTATTTCTTATTTGTAGTTTTTTATTTTTTATTTTTTATTTTTTATTTTTTTATTTTTTCATTTTTAATTTCCAATTTTTATTTTTATTTTTATTTTTATTTTTATTTTTATTTTTTACTTTTCACTGTTTATTTTTTTAGTTTTCTGTTGCATGTTTTTATTTTTGATTTCTAATTTCTTATTTTTTATTTTAATTTTTTACATTTTAATTTTCTTTTTGTATTTTTTATTTTAATTTTTTCATTTGTTATTTGTTATTTTTTATTTTTCATTTGTTATTCTTTATTTTTCATTTTTCATTTTTTATTTTTTATTTTTTGTTTCTAATTTTTAGTTTTTTAGACTTTATTTTTTATTTTTTTATTTTTTTATTTTGCATTTTTGTTTGTTGTTAATTTTTTATATTTATTTTTTAATTTTTTATCTTTTTCTTTTCATTGCAAACAAAAGTTACAGAAAATTCCAACAAAATAAAAAATAAAAACATAAAAACATAAAAACATAAAAAATAAGAAATATGAAATAAAAAATACAAATAAAAAAATAAAACATAAAAAATTAATGAATAAGAAATAAATAAATTAAAATTAACATGCAAAAAATAAAAAGTGAAAAATAAAGAATAAAATAACAAAACAAAAACATAAATCATAAAAATATAAAAACATAAAAAAATAGAAAACAAAAAATAAAAAATAAAAAATGAAAAATAAAACATAAAAAATTAAAAAATTAAAAAATGACAAATAAAAATTAAAAATTAAAAATCAAAAATTAATGTAAGAAATTAAAAAATAATAAATAAGAAATAAGAAATAAAACCATGAAAACATAAAAAACATAAAATCATCAAAAAATGAAAAATAAAAAATAAAAAATGAAGAATAAAAAATAAAAAAATAAACAGCAAAAAGTAAAAAATAAAAAATAAGAAATAAGAAATAAAATTTAAAAATAAAAAATAAAGACTAAAAAATAAAGACTAAAAATGAAAAATAAAAATAAAAATAAAATATAAAATATAAAATATAAAATATAAAAAAATAAAAAATAAGAAATTAAAAAAATTAACAAAACAAAAAATAAAAATACAAAATGAAATATAAAAAATATAAAAATATAAAATAGAAAAATAAAAATGTCAAGAGTAAGAAATTTAAAAATTTAAAAATAAAAAATAAAAATAAAAAATAAAACCTAAAAAAATATAAAAATAAAAATAAAAAATAAAAAATAGAAAAATGAAAAAACAAAAAACAAAAAATAAAAATAAAAAATAAAAAATAAAACATATAAAAAATAAAAAGTAAACAAAAATAACCCAAAATTTCACAAATTTTCAATAACTTCATAAATTATAACATATTAATTACATTCTCATTATTTTAACCCACTTCAACCCACCACATAAATAATATATCAACTTCAACGCACTTCGACCTACATCAACCTACTTCAACCTAGTTCAACCTATTTCAACTCACCTTGAAAAAAAATACCAACTTCAATCTACCTCAACCCACCTCAACTTATTTCAACCTACTTCACCCTTTTACCCACCCAATTTACCCATGAAAATAACAGACCCTAAATCTCACATGATACTTTACAAATTATTAAAATTATGAAGGGGGTGAGTTGAAGTTGGTTGAAGTAGGCTGAGATAGGTTGAAGTGGGTTGAGGTAGGTTGAAGTGTGTTGAAGTTGGTATTTTTTTTCAAGTGGGTTAAAATAGATTGAAGTAAGTTGAAGTGGGTTAAAGTGGGTAAATATGGATTGACCCACGAAAAGAACAGGCCCTAAGTGGGCACTTTGACTTTTAGAAATAAAGTTCACCATAGAGAGGATAAAACATTTGAAACCAAATGAACTTTCTTTTTGTTTTTAATCATAATTTAAACAATTTTTCAAATCACTTACTCAAATTAAATCTTATTATTTTTTAAGCATATTTCAAGGCAACTTTTTTTATAATTCTTAATGACTTGCTTTTAAAATTGTTATCAATCTGCTACTTTTTTTTTTCCCCTTGAGATGACCTGCAATTGTCTATCAAAAGGATGATCATTTGAGGATTAATGTGATACATTTACATACAACTTTCACAAAAAAATAGACGAAAATATGTTTTATGATATATTTCCTACGTTGAAGAATTTATTGGTGTACCACAACTCTAGACCAAACCAATGTATATTGCAATTAAGACCTTAGTTAGGTTAAGGACGCTAAGGCGGATTAGAAGTCCAAATGCAAAACCTTTTTAGGTAAGGCATCTCCCAAAGCTTTCATACCACTCAAATGCCTACTCTATGGAAGGGGGATGGGTGTGAAAAAGACATTTCAGCAGATGAAAAGTTAGTGCAATATTCATATCATGAACCACCTATTTAAAAATTGCACATTTCCCTAATTGTCATGATGTCCCTTTTCTCTTCCTAATTGTCTTAGTTTGCACATTTCCCTCACGGACAACTCGACCAATGAGATCTAGTACAATGTTATATATAAGTTAATGTTCGGGAATAAACTAGTTGGTAAAATTGCAAGTAATAGATAGACCAAATAGAATATGTACTTGTTAAAATATAATTATTATAAACCCGCAATTATATTTGTGTAACACTATAAATTCAAATTTGTGCCTCAAAATCTTGCCATCATCTTTTTGAACCTCTTTGACAATAATACTTGAACAAACATGAGTATGTGATCACCCACAGCCCGCCATTGTTCTTTGTTGTTCACCACAGAGAAGTTCTTCAAGACATAGAGACCACCCTCGTTAACAATCCAACAAATCTATGCCCAAAAGTGTTTTCGGTGGTGGCATGTATTGTAACACTCTAAAATCATATAATGAAAAAAGGTTAAAAAATTATAAGAGATATACTATATGATATTTTGTGTTAAAGATATACATACCCTTTCATCGATGAGTACCATATCTGTACTAATTGGCTCCCTTGAACTTGAATTGATGACTTCCCAGAATGTAGCAACTCTAACTTTGATAATCCAATCATCTTTCTTGAGGTTCAATTGATCGAGAAAAGAATAAGATTCTTCTTTTTTAGCCAATCGACGCTTATTAGAATTCCTTTTTCTATCCTTCCACAAAAAAAAAGTTCTAGAATTTTTACTGGAACCTGTGACGCCTAAAAGCCTTGTATGAGAAGCTCCTAGGGCACTATCTCCCCCAATCAAAAATATTTATATGCAAAATTAACATCAATTGAGAACTTTGCAAGTATAATAAAATGTTGACCATCCAGCCTTTAAGTTTCAAAGGTGGACTTATTGTACATACCAATGTGACAGCTGTGCAGTTTCTATTGCATGATTGATGTAAATGATGTCAATACGAAGAGTACGCCATGAATCTTCAATTGTATAGGGTATGTAGTTTCTATACATTATTCATTTTCAAAGGTGAACTTATTTTATATGTTAATATGAAATGTTAAAATAATAGCTTATAAGTGAAACGTTTATTAAATGCAATATGAATCTTCAATATTAAAGGTGACTCTAATATTAAAGGTGAATCTTCATTACGTTTATTCAAACATTTATGATTCTCATCTTTAATATTAGTTTCTAATGCGTGATTGATGTAAACAATATCAATACGAAGAATACACCATGAATCTTTAATTGTATACATTGTGCAGCTTCTAATAATCAATTGATCCAACTTCTTTTACATGAATTTATTATATGCTCTTCAGTTGATCATATTTCACACAAAAAAAATCATTTTTAGATAAATTATATGTTTAATTTATATTTTATAAATTTAAAAATAAATTTTTAAAGTACCGTACATAGCGCAAGTTTAGAGCCTCATACGTAAACTAGTTTAATACATTTAACAATATGAAGTTTTAGGTTTATATTTTGCATTGCATATTTTCTTTTTCTTTTTTTTTTGATTAGTACGTTACATATTTTTTGACCTGCTCTAGCCTTTTTAAAAAAATTAATATAAAAATCATATGTTGAGTTTTTTTAAATTTTTAAACCAGCATTTTGAGGCAGATTAAGAGAATGAATTAGTGATATTAATGCATAATTATTGATCCATGTGGTACAGAGAATATAGTAATGTGATAATTAAAATATATAATGTTGTTTTATACAAAAGTTTATTACTCTCATATTGTAACATATCATAATTCAAAAAAGATAACAAAACAAAAAACTAACAAAGTTATGACCTTACACAAGTTCATCTGATCATGTGTAGTTGGCTTCTAAGTAGGCACTTTGACTTTTCAAAATGAAATTCATCATATAGAGGATAAAACAATTGCAAACTAAATGAATTTTCTTTTTGTTTTTTAATCACAATTTAAATAATTTTTTAAATCACTTACTTAAATTAAATCTTAATATTTTTTAAGGATATTTTAAGACAATTTTTATAATTCTTAATTACTTGCCTTTAAAATTGTTATCAATCTACTGCTTTTTTTTTGGTTGTTGAGATGACCTGCAATTGTATATCAAAAACGATGATTATTTGAGGATTAATGTAATATATTTACATACAAATTCTACAAAGAAAGAGACAAAAATATGTTTGTAGAAGGCAAAAATTCTATGGCAAATCAGATGCTGCCATGTCTAAAAAAAATTAGCCAATTACAAATTGTCATGTGTCACATTGATTTTGGTGGACCTTCTTGATCAAAATTAAATATGGGTAAAATTCAGTCACTTAAAAGCTGTCATATGTCATCAATGACTTAGAAATTAGCAATTATTTTCTTCATTTAAAAATAAGAAAATAATTATTAGGCCTATGCCCAATACCCAGCCTTAACCCTAGCTGGTATAGCCTATAAGTAGGGGTCATCCCCCTCTCATTTGGCACATTCAGCATTTGTAGAATTCAGAAGCTCAGACTGCAAGTGGCATTCAGTTACCAAGCGAGAAGGACCAAAACTTACAAGTTTTAGAGCCAGCGATCAACCACCTGCAAATCAAGATCAAGAATAGTTTCAGAGTTCTTCAACAGATTCTACATCAATCGAGATCAAGCATCCCTCCCTCGGAAGACTCAAGTTACTAGGAGATTGAATAAGAGGACTGTTTTATTGTATTTCATTCAGAAATTGTACCCATACATACAACATTAATACAAAATAAAATTTGTTTCTCAATCTCTTGCCTAATTTATTTTAGGGTCAAAATTTGTGTTTACAAATTTTTGGCACGCATGGTGGGACCTTTATGCCTCTCATTTCTTTCTCCAAAATACAAGCTTTACACTCATTCGAAGATAGCATGGCCCCCAAGAACGTTATCACCCAATCTTCAAGGAAAGATGTCCAATCTGCATCTCAGGGATCATCAATTGCTAGTGATGCATCTGGTGGTATCATGACTAGAAGTATGATAAAAGATGCTACTGCTGTCACTGGAGAGCAATCAATTGTGGCTGTACTATCACAATCACATAAGATCCAAAATCTCGGCTTCAAGGTATTGATGGAGTCAATCAAATCACTTCAAATGTTCTAAAGCAATTCTGTGTAGGATGGATGAACTCCAAACCCACACCAACCCTGCTTACCAACCCTTTAATTTTAAAGATGATGGTTATTCGAGCAGCGATTCCTTTTTGGCATCCTCAAAGGGATCACTTTCCTCGCATGCTAAAGCTAAATCCTCTGGCACTGTGATTATGCCAGTTATGGCGACAGAGGCTACCAATTTCGAAGAATAACCGGTGAGCATGAAGGGTACCTTGGATAGGCTCTCTAAAGAGAATGCAGAAAACGATGCCCAAATCGAGCGCTAGAATGACCAGATTGCTGAGCTGATGAAGAAGCTAGAAGAGAAGTCCCCTGAAGCTTCCAACAACGGTTGAGGCGCTGGAGATTCTGATAAAGTATCCAACCACAGCAAAGAATCTGACGATAAGCGCAGGGCAAAGAAGGACCGCTCTTTAGGCTCCATGTCTGTTGAGCAGATTCAGAGCTTAATAGCAAATGCAGTGAAGGCTCAATTAGGAGGAGGGTCTCACAAGACATACTTATACACAAATCCTTATACGAAGAGGATTGATGCACTTTATATGCCCTGCGACTATCAAGAGAATGCACTGATTTCTTGTTCAAGCTACATTCACGACAATGCTATAGTGTTCATAATTCAACTGGCATAAGGGGATAAATCATGACCTAATTATATACAAACCCAGACAACCCCCCCCCAAAAACAAAGAAAAGAAAACCTCCTTTGGTTGCTAGTCTCAGCCCTGTAGGAAAATGCCAAGCAACCATCAAAGCCTACCCATGATTGGCTAAATAAACAGAAATGAGAACAAATCTCTTTCACTCCCATGACTTTCCATACATATACAGTCATTATAGACAGAAACTTATCTAGATCATAAATTAGCTAAAGCAATTCCTGAATTTGGCTTGGTGAGATACCTTCACCCAGTAGAATTGACCAAATGATCATGATAGGCATGATTAGAAGAGAGAATAGAGAGTGGAGATGATATACTATTTGAACCACAAAGCTGGTAGATGCAGGAGATACCTAAAAATGGAGAGTCAGAGAGAAGAAGAAGCAACACTAACCCCTGCCCAACTTCTCCAACTCGCTGACTCCCACCTCAGCCTCCACAATTTCACTTTCTGCCGCCAATATGCCCTCGAATCCCACCACCCCAATGACCCCCACCACCACCACAAGAAATTGCCTCCTAATTCCAGAAAAAAGCCATCAGATTTAACATCAAATTAAAAAAAATCAATATACTCACTTGAATCACAGAATTGCTGCTAAATTCTTCTATGCTTTGTGATGTTCTGCAGTGGTTTCAAACAGAGAAGGCAGAGAAAGGAAGGGGCTGAATAGTGAGGGTTGTGGGGAAGAAGGAGGCTTTTATATTAGGGGCAAGGGCTGTAAAATTTAGAAAAACAGCAGGGGCAGAATTGAAATAAAAAACTGAAATGCTGTAGCGTTTTCTCAAACGTTAAGACTTCTAATGTTTCTCAAACGCTCCTTCAAATGCTAAACGCTAATTTGATATGCTACTTTACCGAACACTAAAATTTTGAGAAAGTAGAGTTTTAACATATTTAAAACGCTAAACACTAGTTAAAACGCTGTTACCGAACACAGCCTAAATTAACCTACTTGTGCGCCGTGGACACATGCTTTTCACTAGTTTTGACAAAATGTAAGGAAAAAACAAGTCATTTCATAGCCTAAATTGTGTGGTATCATCATGAAAAGTTACTTATGTAATGCGTAAAGAGGCACAAAGTTCAGTATTGTACAGTTTAGACTCGTTACAATTGTAATTATACTTGGTAAAATTAACTTGCTATCCAAAATCTATATTGAATGACCTATGTCTATATTTGATCTGAAATCTAAAACAAGGTCACTCGAAAGTATACTCTAAATTTGAAATTAACTCGATCCAACCAACTCGTTTAAAATTTCCTTTATAGTTACTTCTTCATGTAAAGCTAGCGTATTTGATAAAATGGTTGTTGACCTGAATTGAAAAATACCCGATCCGATTGTCAAACTTAATTAAAATGTCTACGATTTGTTTACCATATCTAGGCATTTATACCTAAAGCTTTAATACTAGTTGTCAATGATTGTCACACAAACTAGCGGTTACTTGTATTGTGAAAGATATTTATTCTGATTTGGGATGCGCACCTCAACTAAATCCCACATTTTAAGCAGCCACTGAAATGGTCATTTTAGGGCCGGGGCCTCTATACGGGTCCGCTTTCACTAGTTTTTATATAAACTGGGTCATGAACAACGAGTCATGTATATAAGCTCAAGTGAGGCTCCAACCCAAGAGCAATTGACAATGGGTGAAGTAACTCACAAGCTTATATACAGGCTTAAATCCTTCAACTTTATCAATGTGGGACAAAATCCATTTTCACATTTCAACACACCCCCTCACGTGTGGGTACTAACAAGGCCCAACATGTGCACAATTTTAATCAAACGGGGGACGGTGGCAAATCAAGATCGAGCAACCTTACTCTGATACCATGTTAAATTTTTTATATCAACTAGGTCATAAACAACGAGTCATATATATAAGCTCAAATAAGGTTCGAACCTAAGATCAATTAGCAATGTGTGGAGTAACTCACAAGTTTATATACATGCTCAAATCCTTCAATTTTATCAATATGGGACAAACTCCACTTTCACATTTCAACAAACCGAAAGCAGTTTTATACAATATTAATGGAAAAAGGGAAGACTTACCTGGGTGGGGTAAATGGAAAAAGGGCAGGAGAAATTTCACCTTCGTGTTTTGATGCATTGGTTGAGTTACAAGTTCTCTCCCCCAACCCACCCCACTTCCCAACCCCAACCCCAACGCCAACCCCCCCCCTCTCAACAAAAAAAGAGAAAAAAAAGTAAAACTATATGCACATGGAACAACGCTTTGTTCAAGAATTATTGCAACTAAAATCTTAGAAGTCTTTCTAAATAATAGGTTTTAAGTTCGAATCTGTACAGCCCCATATTTATTTGCGCACAGTAGGGAGGGATCTTTACAGTATTTACGCTTCAACCCAAAAAAGTATTCGCATGAGAGGCGTTATTGATTATAAAATCAATTCCTGTCCCTTCAATTATTAGTTTAAGCTTTTAATTAATATGGTTCTTGAACAAACTTGACGTATCTCTATCCAGGAATAAGTCCTTAGTTCGTGTTGTTCTTTTAATTGATGACTGCCACCGAAAAATCCTAATGCTTTTCAAAATACTTTATGATTAATAATACGTTTGCTCAAGCAACTTTTTAACAGTAACATATACAATGTATTTATTCATGTAGTTGGCAATTCCCGAAAGCAAGAGTACAATTTAATGCTACAAGGTTGTGGACTTCTTGTAATGCTATGTAAGAACTGCTATTAACACATTGGACTTTTTTTAAAAAGTTTTATAGTTTATTGGCTCGTTTTATTTCTTATTGAAACATCATTTTAAAGTTGACTTTTATTTTTTTTGTGTACAAAAGGTGCAAAGGCCAGTGTATGCAGGATTCAAACCCAAGTCCCTAGCAACAACTTTTAAAGACTTTACAAACTAGGTTAGTTAACAATGAGAGTTTATCCACAGTCAATATTTGCCAATCGATAAAACTTTTATCAAGTAAAAGATATAAAAGATGCAACTGCAGCTACTCTAGCTGGGGGGTTCATGAACCTTCACTTGTAACAACTTGCTGCTTAGAGAAGCTTTTTCTATTGGTCAAATATGACTTTTTGATCTCCTAAAAAATGGAAAATACATATTTATTGATTCAAGAAAGCACATATAAGAGTGCAAGGACCAACAATCCTAGGAACCTATTTGGGTCGCCCCTTATGAATGGTTTGACTATGTTTGTTCGGTGTCTATTTTTATTTCAAATGGGTACCAATATTTTTTTTCCTTTTTTTAGGAATATGAAGCTCAATAGAACAATGGAAATTGAACTAAGGAATTGGAGCAAGATTTTGATCCACGAATTCTGTCAAATTCTTGGGGTAGAATCAGACCCAGTTGTCTAGTCTGTTCCTTGGCAGTAGATTGATCTAGGAGCAGAGCAACCATCCTAATCTTTGGGCCAGTACAGGGTCCAAATCCTGGTACAGATAGTTATACTATCTCGGATTAGATCCTCTGCTTAAAAATAAAATAAAGATAAACATAAAGAGATTAAAACAATAAAGTTAATTAATAGAGTCACCGGTTATTTTTAGAAAAAACTTACAAATAGCAATCACTTTTCAAAGCGAATCATTATCAATAGGGACAACCAAAGGGACAATTGATTTCGCTTCAAAAAGATTTTTAAAAGGCCCCCAAGTAATCTCCAGTGTTGGGACCATCTTGACTCCTTAGTATCAAAGCAAGGATATAGATTTAGGGCTAATAGTACGATGACATGATGGAGTGCATTACATCAACATTTGTCATCATTGACGACCTTTAATATTCAATATGAGAAATAGTAATCAGACTCTGCTGATTGCACCATTAACCTAAACATTGAAGCTTTGCCTTTGAGTTAATAAAGGGTCATGTAAAGGATGCAAGCTTGTATTGAATGTTTCACTTTGTGTGAACTTGAAACAGACATATCAAACATATTAAATGATTGATTTGCAGAACCAAACTGCTTAATGCTTTTAAGTGAAACTAATTATTCATAAGTTGCAAATTAGTAGCTTCTAAAACAAGTTTTAATATCCCTTCCTTTTAAAAGTGAATGGTTACTTGGTCGTTAACTCGTTTTCAAGCATGCTTTGCCAAAATGAGTGGTTATATGCTTTTCATAAGTCAAGTTAATTTTTATGAAGGCCTTTTAGCCTTCTTGAAAATGGAAATGACATTGTTGTTTGTGATATAATGAGAATTTCGATGCAAAATGTGTTGAAAGTGAGATGCATCTGAAATGTTTTGGGTTAGGAGAATAGTGCTTATTATTTGGACACAGTTTAGGGAGCACACCCAATATGCGCAAACCCTGATTCCTAGGGAGTAGACCTAGAAGTGGGAAGCCTAGTAGACCCTAATGAGGGTAAATGTACAATTATTATAAGAGGCCCCAGAGATACCATGAAGTGTGAGTGATGATCCCACAAAAACAAGCACAAATATGTGAATCCGATGGCCCAGAAAGTGATTTCTTAATTATTATGTATTAAAACTCCTCATCCGAGGATTATGCTAGTGCAAATGTTTGAAAAAAGTGTATGTACTCTTTAAAAGAGCCTTGTTGAATTCCAAATGACTTTCTTCTGAATAATGACTATTTTTATTAGTGCTTACGTTGATTTAAGTGAGGGTTCTTGTCTTTTAATGCGTTGAATTCCATTTTCTTACTAAAGAATTGGAGCTAGAAACTTTAACTCAACCCTGGGCACCGAATGACCTATTGTCCTTAATGCCTAGGTCTTAGCATGAGTCATTTTGTTATCGAGTCATATAGGCCTATTAGGAAATTTGAAGTAAGTGTATGGTGTGGCTATCGTTGCTAAGGTATGGGGGTTGTAGGCTAGGCAAGGTAAGGCTTTTGTGCATAGAACTAAAGAGGGAAAATGATGCCATTGAATTTTGGAGTTTATTAGGATATCATTGGATATGGATGACCTTTGTTGTTTAATATCTGGTGTTAAATATCAACTTGTGTGTGAATGCTACCTAAAGCAATGTTTGCAACTATTTTGTTTTCTTGGGGTTGAGAATTGTTCACTAAGCGTGTAAACGGTGTGGTAGCTTATCCTCTATCTATTTTCCTTTTCCACAGGTTCTTGAAATGACATGTAGAACTCGGTTCACATAAGCTGAGTCAGAATCTCCCTTTTTTGCTTTGGAAAAGGAGTTGTATGCACATATATGCATAGACTGATGAGTTTAATGATGTAATCTAGTGTATTTATAAGTTCTTGAGCTTATGTAAGTTAAGCATATTGGTCCATGTATGTACATTGTCTAGCGGTGGCTCTGAATGCCCGTGTGGGCTAACCATCTAAATAGCCAGTCATAATATTAGTTGGAGTTGAGATTTTGTTTTTGGGATGTAACCGCAGTGCTCTGGACACATGGTTCGTTAAGCTATATCCTTATTTCTTTCCCTTTCATGTAGCTTTATAGGTTATGCACTCCAGGCATGCGGCCCGTGGATTTTTGATCTTTGGCGTGTAGCCACTGAGCTGATTGGACATATTCTTTATGTTTTGTTATTATAGGTACCTATTGTAAGGCTTTAAGCCTAGGTTGTAGTCAGTTTTTAGGCGTAATTCTATTCATTTTGCTCCAAAATTTTAGAAATCACTAACATCACCAGCCTTAGGGGGTAGGGTTTTACATTTGGTACGAGAGCATGGTCCTGTGACCATAGGTCTTGACTTGAGTCTTGGATTTTCATGTAGTTGCCTAGGTGCATGTTAAGTACGGATACAACGTAAGGTGTACTTTTGGGTGCAATGTGCTCCTGATGTGCTAATTGATTTGACAGCTTGATTGTTATGCGATTGAAGCAAACCTATGGACTGAAAAGGTAAGTTGTGTGTTAGAATAGGAGCTCAACAACTTGTGGTCTCATGAGTAAGCTAAGTGTCAGCTCAATCAGAAATTATTTTTGTGCATGCACCTTTGATGATTTAATTAAAAGTTTAAAGTATAATTGGTTTCGAACTCAAAAGGTTGGAAATGTTTTAACTGCAAGCACATTTTTTGCCCTTTTATGCGATTTGCTCCTCAGACCCTATAATGGAGTGAGCAGACGCACTCAAAACTAGTAGAGAAGAGGTTAGGAATTTTTAACCATTGTCCATTTTTTGAAACACGAAGATTTTGGAGTGTTGAATTCTTTTTTAATAATTGGGTTAGGTTTTGCTCTTGTATTCGAAACTTGCATTGATTCTAAGGAAATGCATGGGTTTAAAGTCATGACTGTGTACCCTTATGCGTGTGTGGATGTTGCTTGTGAGTGTACACATATGGAGATGTGTATATTACTAGATTAATTAATAAGGAACTATTAGGAAATGGATTAGAGTTTGCTTCTATGTTTGATAGTTCTAGTAGATGATACCCCCTTATGTGAACTCTGAAGCGTTTCAATGAAAATAAGTGGGGTCTTTATATACATGCTTGCAAATCTGGGTGATAAATAGAGTCTTGTTGATTAATGCATAAGTGTTATTCTGAGCATCCCACATACTTGCCATTGTTACTTATATATGGTCATGATCTACACTTGTTGTTTACATGAAATATGTTTCCTGCTCCCCATCATGCAACAACCATTACTCACGAGTCAACTAGGTGTTATACTTACCGTTGTGTGGGACATTATACTTGTTGTGGGATTCATATCATCTTGGTTATATCAAACCCTAATACACCTAGAAAGGAAACGAAAGGAAGAACCTGACAAACTTTGGAATTGTCACACCACGTGTATCACCTACTAGGGTGAATGATCTACACATTACCATTTTTTTTTCAAAGTACTAATGCAAGGTCTGATGGCCATAACTTCTAAGGTGATTGAACCTTCCTTCCCTATTGTGAGTCTTTAAGATTTCTACGACTATGTAGGGAATGGATGGGTTCCCTAGCCCACTAAGACATCCCCACAAAGCCATTAATGTTATTACTTTACTTCAAAGTGATTATCTGCTGTTGGAGACCCACTATCGCAATGAGTCAAGTGTCGACATAACTTCCAGCCAAATGAACCTTAGCTTGATGTCATTTTCTAATGACCAAAGCCCACCTTTGGTTATGTAACTATTACACATAGTGAATAAACTGCGAGCTAACCTATGTGCATCTAGGGTCATAATGGGCGACTAGCTTTTAATCCTTCTAGAAAAATTACAAGGATTACCTTTTGATCATAGGTTGACTTCGATGGCTTGCATTTACATATAGATGTCTGAGTACTTTCTCATGTAATAATGTCATGACTTTATGTGCTCTAAAGTGTCAACATAGCATGGTGTGCAGTGTAAGGCACATAGAAACTTACATATGCTTAGAGCTGCGATGAAGGGCTCATTGATGTGTTTGTTGATGAATTGCTAAGTGAATGCGATTTGTTGTTTCTTAGTTTGGATTATAGATGACTCTACGAATTAGTTAACTCATGTGGTCGGTTGCATGGCATGGTCATAGAGTCATTATTTGAGCTGCATGCTTATTATCTCCACATGCTATAACTTTGATGATTGGTTGCACTTATATCTAATAACACGAGCTTGTGACCGTGCATTCATATGTTTACCTTTACAGCCTCTATGCTTAATAGGATGGCATGCAAGTGTACTCATTGTTGTAGTTGAATTCATGACTCTATATTCATTGGAGAAGTTAGGGTAGCTTATGGTTGGCATGGGTCATATGGGTACAGTGATATGAAATGCCTAGGTTCCATTGTGTTATATTTTAAGCGATAGGTTTCTGGTATTGCATTGTACTTTTCATGGAAAACTCTCGAGTTGTGCTTTTGTCAATTGTTATACTTGTTGGTGTCATCACTTTGTTATATTTTGGCCACTTTGCGTGGACAGTTCCCATGCTAGTCATTCAGGCTTCTAAGTTGGCATGCTATCATTTTGTGCTAAGTTGACATGCCATCATTCTCCTACCCGAGGAAATTATATTCGCATGCCTGTATGCATACTTATGAGCATCTCCAGAAACATGATAATGCACTTGGTGTACTCACAGTTATAGTAAAGCCTATGTTGATAATTAAGCTATGAATATGATTGTTGATGTGATTTGATCGAAGTATACGATATGATGTGACTTATTTGTGTTGGGATATGTACTTTTGACATTCTAATAGAGTTGCAAAGAGCATAGTGTCGTGTCTACGAGCATGCCATTCTATTTGTATGTTCTTTGATGTAGAGATAATCAATTTCATGTGGATACCCTAGGATAGAATTTTTAATAAGCTAAACTATTACTTGGCCTATTTGATTGTCTTGTAACTATGCACTCTCGCCAGAGATTTTTCATTTGTATAATTGTAAATGTAAATATAATGTGAGGCATTGGCCTAGAAACTTCGGTTAACTGCCGTGCTAACTCTATACTACTTGCCATGTCATATTCAGTAAACCATTGGAACTGGAAGCCCCCTCAATGACAACCTTCATCTGAAATAGCCTATTCTAGGAAGCTAAAGTAGCAGTCACACTATAAATGCATTGTTCGATATAGGGACATTATGCCAAGCTAACCTTCACCTAGAAGCAACCTTATAAACCCCTTTAAATAATTCATGTGTAAGAGATATATGGAGCCTCCCCTTCCATTGGTATGGATTCTTATAAGATCCTTTTCCCATGTTGTTTCCTCGTTTGTTAATTAGTAATTTTGTGCATTGCCCCTAGTAATTTGCATGCCATATCCCTATAATGTTGGTTGTTAATTTTATTTGATGTCATTTCGACTACAGATGTCGTTTGGAGTGTCTTCGTGGATGTGATGCTATGTATGCTATATAACATCTTTATTACTCTGTTAGGAAATGAATGTCCCTTGGTTGATTGTCTTGATTCTGAACTAAATCGATTTCTTCATGCTTTTGAATGAACTTAGCTTAGTTGGCTGCCTTGATATGACCTGGACTTGCTCTGGTTGGGTCATCATACATGACGAGCCCCTAGACACTAATACCTATGGATGTGTTTACATATAATTATTGGTTATTATATTGGAATTAATAAAGTTGGAAGTTTTCAATTAAACAAGGTTGACATGGTTATCTTTTCCAACTTAATTGCCCATATTCTATGCAATTTGCCCCCGGTGCCTTGATAGAGTGAGTAGACGCTCGAAGAGGACAGGCGATGAGGAGACTAGATACTATAAACTTCCTTTTTCGATTTTGAAGTTATGTTTAATTATAAAGTAAAGCTTTAATTTCTTTTGTTCGTCTTAAGTGGTTTGTGCTATGTGTATATGAATTTTATGCTTGACCGTTACCTTAGGCATTGGAATTTCGGGGACGAAATTCTTTTAGGGGGGAGCGTAACAGTCAAGGTTTTTAATTTCGAGTTACTTATTCCGATTAATAATTTATGAGTAGTAATTTTATAAATTTTCTCGATTTATTGTGCGATTACATGGAATTAGTGAATTCAGCTGAAATTAGGCTAAGCTAGGATTACGCAAAATTAGTAAAGTTGAATTGGGCTATTTGAAATCGGAATCAATTGATTTTAGCATAGTTGAGTCGGACTTATTTTACTCGGGTAGGTGAAAAAATTGGGAAAAAGAAAAAGCTTGTTTTAAAAAAAGGGAAAGACATGCGATAGAAGGAGCAGCAGCTTCTTCCTCATTCTTTGTTTTGCACCAGCTGGGGGGGAGAGAGAGAGAGAGAGAGAGAGGCGGCGGCACATTGGTGTTGTTGGCCACGCTCTACTGTGTTATGGAATGGACCAGTTGCAAGGTTTGAGATTTGTCCCACATCGGTTGTATAGGCAACTGAAGAAGGGTTTATAGGCCAAATGGGCTCTCTCATCTAACAGGCTAGTCTTTTGGGATGAGTTCTCTTATTTGGTCTGTAACAATTGGTATCAGAGCCAACTCAGAGTGGTAGCCCGGGAGAGCCAACTATGACCAATGAGGACGTTGGCCCTTGAGGAGGGTCGAATGTTATGGACTGGACTAGTTGCGAGGTATAAAACTTATCTCACATCAATTGTATGGGCAACTGATGAGGGGTTTATGGACCAAATGGGCCCTTTCACTTAACAGGCTAGTCTTTTGAGATAAGTTCTCTTGTTTGGCCTATAACATACTGGCCTTTCTCTGCAACACCAAACCAAATCGGCCATCACCTTGTCCATTTCAATCCCCACCATTTTGCATGCCGACAAAAGAGTAAGAGCCAAAGAGCGAGGGTGAGCAAATTTGAGACCAGCACCAGTGGAATCAGCCAACACCAGTAGCGCGTAGGAGGGTCGAAAACTCCGGGCAGTGACGATTTGGCTAGGGTTCATGACCAATAACAAATGGGGGTGAGAACCGGGACTCAAGCCATCTAGAAACCGCCCACACCACCATTAATCAGGTCCTTAAGCTTGGACCGAGGTGGGTGACTCTTAATTCCCTAAACCTATTAGTAATTTCAAAATTTCCTGTTTGGCTAGATTAGTTGATTACGTTCTTGAATTAGATTATGGTAGAATTGAGAAACTTTGGGAAGAATGTGAACCGAAAGAGTTGATTGAGATTGTTGGGTTGAAATTGAGATAATGTTGAGGGTTGTTTGTGGGTGATGATGTGAGCAGGGAGTCCGGGGTTGCATGATAACCTAACAAATTTGAGAAGTGTATTGCTAAGTTTGATGCTTTGTTTAGCACTTGTGGATGACCCAATTCTGTTATTGCATGCTGCCAGTTAAATCATGGGTTCTATTGACTTGTGGTTTATGGTTGTATGTATTGTGCTTTGAAATTGGGTAAGGAATATGGGAGTTATTTGAACGGTTCATCGAATCAGTTTAGTAGCAAACCGAATTCGTGAACCAAGCTGTGGCTTGGACCTATTCAACCTCACTCTAGCTTGAACTATGTTTACCTATTTGGTTGTGTCCTAAACCTTGATTTATTACTGGACCCTAAACCAAGAATAGTAATCGGACTTCACTAATTGCACCATTGACCTAAACATTGAAGCTTTACCTTTGAGTTAATAAAGGGTTATGTAAAGGATGTGAGCTTGTGTTAAATGCTTCACTTCGTATGAACTTGAAAAAACATATCAAATTTATTAAGTGACTGATTTGCAGAACCCAACTGCTGAGTGCTTTTAAGTGAAACTAATTATGCATAAGTTGCAAACTAGTAGCTTCTAAAATGAGTTTTAATATCCCTTCCTTTTAAAAGTGAATAGTTACTTGGTCGTTAACTAGTTTACAAGCATGCTTTGCCCAAATGAGTTGTTATATGATTTTCATAAGTCGAATTGATCTTTATTAAGGTCCTTTAGCCTTCTTGAAAATGGAAATGATATTGTTATGATACAATGAGAATTTCAGTGCAAAACATGTTGAAAGTGAGATGCATCTGAAATGTTTTGGGTTAGGAGGACAGTGCAAATTGTTTGGACACGGTTTAGGGAGCAGACTCGATATGCGGAAATTGTGATTCCTAAGGACTAGACCTAGAAGTGGGAACCATAGTAGACCCTGATAAGGGTAAATGTCCAGTGATTATGCGAGGCCTAAGGGATACCATGAAGTATAAGTAACGATCTCACCTGACGCCCCAGAAAGTGACTTCTTAATTATTATGTGCTGAAAACTCCTAATCCAAGAACTAAGGTAGTGCAAATGTTTGGAAAAACGTGTGTACACTTTAAAAGAGCCTTGTTGCATTCCAAACGACTTTCTTGTGAATAATGACTATTTTTATAAGTGCTTACTTTGATTTAAGCGAAGGGTCTTGTCTTTTAATGCGTTGAATTTCATTTCCTTACTAAAAGAACTACAGCTAGAAACTCTATCTGAACCTGGGGTGCTATGTGTTTATATAAGAAGCGAATGACCTATTGTCCTTAACGCCTTGGTCTTAGCATGAGACATTTTGTTATTGAGTCATGCAGGCCTGTTAGGGAATTTGAAGTGAGTGTATGGTCTGGCTATCGTTACTAAGATATGGGGGTTGTAGGCTAGGCAAGGTAAGGCTTTTGTGCATGGAACTAAAGAGGGAAACTGATGCCATTAAACTCTGGAGGTTATTAGGATATTATTAGATATGGATGACCTTGCTTGTTTAATATGTGGTATTAAACATCAAATTATGTGTGAATCCTACCTAAAGTAATTTATGCAACTGTTTTGTTTTCTTGGGGTTGAGAATCATTCACTGAGTGCATGGTAGCTCATCTTCCTCTCCATTTCCCTTTTCCTCAGGTTCTTGAGATGACAGGTAGAAGTTGGTTCATGTAAGCAAGGCAGAATCTCCTTTTTTGGCTTTGAAAAAGGACTTGTATGTATGTATATATGTATATGTATACTCATGAGTTTAATAATATAATGTAACGTATTTATAAGTTCTTGAGCTTAGGCAAGTTAAACATACTAGCTCATGTATGTATACTCTCTAGCGGTCGCTCTAAATGCTGTGAGCCAACCATCTGAATAGTCAGTCATAACATTTGTTGGAGTTAAGTTTTTATTCTTGGGATGTAACCCGATTACTTCGGACGTGTGATCCATTGAGCTGTATCCTTATTTTTTTCTCTTTTATTCAGCTTTATAGTTTATGTACTTCAGGCATGTTGCTCATGGAGTTGTGATCTTCGACGTGTAGCCGTCGAGCTAGTTGGACGTATTCTTTATGTTTTGTTGTTACAGGTAGCTAATGTAAGGCTTTAAGCATAGGTTATAGTCTATTTTTAGGCAGAATTATGTCCGTTTCGCTCCAAAATTTTGGAAATCACTAACTTCACTAGCCCTAAGGGGCAGGGGTGTTACATTAGGTATAATTATGGCCCAATTTGTTTTCTCTTTTAGGCCTTACTAGCCTCGAAACCCGATCTGGCTTCCTTTTTTGCCTAAGCCTAACTTCTTCTTTTTTCTTGCTTCTTAAAGCACCTTTGGCTTATCAATGCCCCTAAGAATGTAGACACCTAATTGGCTTCGCAATTCTATTAGCATAAAAGGTTATTCAAAGATCAATCCATGGAAAATTGGGCTAGCTTTTTAAATAAGAACTGCCTCTCTGTTTAGTGATTCGTTGATGGGTGTGCAGTGATTTGTGATGCATGAAGGGATTAGTGCTCATGTTTGTCTCATTAGCTTGTCCCTAGGAACCAACTTATTCCTGGATAGTTGATGCGAGAGTTTGGCCATAGGTAAACCATCCCAATGTTAGTCTGCATCCCTCCTCAAAGCGGGATGAATGCCCTTACTCGTAACAGGTCCTGGGTTGAACATTGGCTTCATCACCCCACCATTGGAAATCAACTTATCCCATACTCTACATACGTCTCAGAGCACGACTTGAATTAGATGAATGAATATAATGTTGAGTCGAGAAAAACTATCTAACATAGGGAGAGTGCTATAAAATCTTTAAAGACTCAGAAGATTGAGGTGAGTAAGGAGAAAGATAACTCACTTTGAAGTGGAAGAAATAGAGTTAAGCATCCTAACCCCAAGAAGATAATAACTCAAAATAGAAAGGACAAGAAGTTGGAGCACTAGGAATTAGCCTTGCCTCTTATCTTAGAATAAAGTTTTATGCTTTCTGGTATTAACATACTGTTAGGACTTTCACTATAAGTTGTATGCGTCTCAGAATGTTTAATAGCAATAAAAGTATTATGATTTTCTAGTCAATTTATTACTCGTATAACAAATCCAAGAACTGTTGAACTACATGACATTCACAGTCTAGCCCAGCCTAGCTCTTGCTGGCAAAGTCCTGGATCCCAGCCAAGTTGCTACTTGCTAAACACCGACCCTGTTCTGTTCCTAGGCCATTCTGTTAGGCCTTCACCTAACTATCTCAGCAATCTGTCGGTCTTTTTTTTTATTTTTTACTTTTTTTTGGAGATGGGTGAGTGGTTAACAATGCGTGATGGGGCTGAACCACTAAGGCTTCCTTCATATCCACATCGTGGAATCAGTCCTTCATAGCTTATTATATATAGTTTTTTGGGCTTAGTATGGGTCTAATGAACCTATTATGGATTTGATTATACGAAAATTAATTTCTCTCTTTTATGGGGCATGTTATGGGCTTCGATCATAAATAAGCTTATTAAGCATAATACTTCTTCAGCTAATCAAGATATGTGTATTGAGTATATTCCTCTCCATCTATATACATGAGCTTTACTACTCCACCTAACAAAATAGTTTTTACGATATATGGAAAATAGTTTTTACGATATATGGGTCTAGCCAATTGGGCCTAAGTTTTGCTCTTGGATCCTGTATTAGGGCCCTAACTTATTTTAAACTCATGTCTTCTCTTTGTAGGTCTCTAAGGTTGACTTTCTTATTGAAAGCTCTTAAGTACAATTGGACATTATATAAGGCCTACAATCTTCTTTCATCTACCATGATCAGTTCCTTATATCGAGCTTTTTCCCATTCTAACTCTAGGATTTGACTTTCCATTATTACCTTGAGTGAGGGTTTCTCTATTTCAATTGCGAGTAATACCTCCATTCCATGTACTAGAGAGAAAGGTGTTGCTCCTATTGAAGTGCAAATTAAAGTCATATATCCCTATAAAGCAAAGGGTATCTTATTAGATCAACCATTGTAGTGTTTAGTCGTTTTCTTGATTACCCTTCATATGTTTTTATTGGCTGCTTCAACTACTTCATTCATCTAAGGTTGGGAAAAAATTTATGATGCTGAATTTTATACCTTTTGAGCAAGGTTGCTACCTCATTTCAAAAGTGACTACCTTGATTACTTATCAATTTATGTGATACATAATACCTATATGTGATGTCACTGAAAATGTACTTTGCCACATGTTTTGAGGTGATTTTAGCTTAGGAGGCTGCCTCTGCCCATTTTATGAAGTAGTCAATTGCAACAATCACATATTTATGACCATAAAGTCCTTCGGCATCTCCTTCACCACTATATCCATTCCCTATACTAAAAAGGGTCATAGTCAAGTATATTTTGAGGGAAAAGACGTGGCTGGTACTGTGTGCTTGCATATATTTGACATTTACAACATCTTCTTACGTATGCATGGTAGTCAACTTCCATTATGGAGAAATAGTGTCCTATCCTCTAAACCTTTTTTTGTTAACATTCAGTTGTTTATGTGGAGTGTACATTCCCCACTACAGACCTCCTTTATGATTTCTTGTGCTTTTTCTTGTGTTGCACACATCAAGTTTATGCCTATATTAATTTCTTATATAACTTCCCCTTATCCTCGAAATATTGCGAAGCCAATGATCATAATGCCCATTCGACTGTTGGGGTAGAACTCAAAGGGTAGTCATTCTTTGTTAAATACTGATGGATGTTATAATACCAAGCGGTGATATCAATGGTACATACTTATATCATATAACAATGAGCTAGCTTATCTCTCATTTCCACAAACAATGGCATCGAATGGATACTACTAGGAATATTGATCATTGAAGCTAGCTTAGCTAAAGCATTGGAAAACTGATTATCTTCACGAGGGATATACGTGTAAATAACCTAGGTAAAGTGCTTAGTGAGCTTAACCAAATAAGCTTGATATGGTGCTAAGGCTCCACTCCTTACTTTCCACTTTTGTGAGATTAGGTTGATTATTAAGTTGGAGTCTCCATACACCCGTATATTCTTCACTCATATTGTTACAATGGCCTGGAACCCAGTGATACATGCTTATATTCGGCCATATCATTAGTAACTTGAAAATCTAGGTTGATAGAGACAAGGGTATGCGCCTCCTATGGGGATAGTATCCTCACTTATGAAAGTTTAATTTTTAAGTTCTTTCACTACTTTGATTGAGTCTTTTAAGATTATTTCCTCATTTACATTATTATAGGCAAGCATTCAAGGGAAAGAGGATGAGACGAGTCACAACCAAGAGAGTTCATTTTAATGAAATAAAAAATAACTATATCTAATACTGACTTTAGGAAAACAGAAATGGAAAACTGACTATTAGACTGTGTTATAAATCCTATGCTATACTCGAATTACCCCTAAGGCTACATTGAAAATCTTTCCTTCCTCTTCAGCTATCCAAATTACTTGTTTGCATCTTTCCATGCCTATTTAGTGATGAATCTCATAGGGTCAAAGTCGTCATGCAGCTTTCAGCCAAATGGACCCAGTATTATGGGGGTTGGTCTTTCCGTATTAGGGCAAGTATATCTTCTTTGAACAACTGGCATCCATTGAAGATTTCCAACCTAGTGACCCAAGTCTCTTTCTCCTTTATATGTTGGGTTTCTGTGATGCCATAGAAAGGAAAATTATCCCCTTCATAAAGGAACTGTCCATTAAGAGTATGATGGTAAGGGCTTTTGGTTTAGTGTCCTAATCTTCCTTTCCTGCAATAGTCTTATGAGCTTACACCTTCTACTTGGCTTGCACTATTTCTTTTAGAGTGGGGTGATATCCCAACCTAAGTATGTAATTCTATTTTTGAGTTAAGGGAAGGTTGGTCTGACCTTGTGCTTTTCTTCCTACTACTTTTCCTGGGAAGTATCCTTGTTTTTTGTGGATAGTGTTCACATTTAAGAAGGAATAAGGATCGATATTAAAAGAAGCATGATCCTTCTTTAAGACTGCTACTTTTTATAAGTTGTAAACTTCATCATCGCGATTATGCTCTATTTCCAGTGCTATCCCTTTATTAGTGATAGTGGCGCACAAATCATCACCCTCAATGGTGACAGTTGTCCCTTTATCTTACATCTTCACTTTTTGTTTAGTGTGGATGGGATGACCTAGTGCTCATAAATCCATATATATCCTAAGAGTAAGTTAAAGGTAGCTAGAATATCCAAGACATGGAATTCCATTTTCCTTTCAATAGGACCCATATTAATGGGAAGAAGGATGGTACCCAGAACAAACCTTTTTGCGTTATCTTATGCCCTTGATTAAGTCGAAGGCTTTGATAGTTGACTTTCCTTAACTCCTAGCCATCTAGTAGTTTACAAGGGGTAGACATTTATAGTTGATCAATTATCGACTAGAGCAAACAGGATGTGCTTTTGAAGGAAAGTTAATAAGGTAGAAGGCATTGTTGTGCACCTAAGCCCATAGTGGAAGATCCTCGTTAAAAAAGCTTATGATGCCTTTACCTATAGATTGAGGCTATCATTTCTTTAGGCATGGTTTCAGGAGACAAGTCAATCTTATTCAACTTATTGATTAAACGTTATCTATGGTTTTGTGAGGTAACTATGAGTTGCTAAATGGTTACCTCCGCCTTGAGCTTCTTCAATTCTTTTAGCATGAGATTGTGTTCTTTAACGTCGGTCCCTCTTTCTTTCTTTAAGGCCTACTGTGGGCCCTCTTAGCCTAATACTGCTTTACCTTTGTGAGATGCTGGAGTTTAGAGTGGTCCTTTTCAATCTAGAAGTTATTATCCTTATTCTCTCCTTAAAAGTCATCCTTATCACTGGCTTTAGTGGGTCCTCCTTTAGTCTCATATACATCATATTTATCACTTTCCCATAGATGATAAACCCCTAAATAATGTGTATGCATACAAACCCTCATATTTAGCCCACATATACTTTGCATGTATATAGATCGATCCCATGTATTTTCTTTGTCATTACCGATAGTAAAGACGCTTTCATGTTCCATAAGTAGGTTTTATCATTATGAGGTTTCTAGGTTGCCTTATATAGAGGAAGCTGTCCTAACTTGAACATCTTTTTCAACCTATTCTAGAAAGCTCAATAGTCATCAGAATCATACCCCCAAGCTCGACGATATTTACAATACTTAGTTGGATCAAAAGATGGACTGCCTAGTTGCTTCAATTTCTAGCTTGACTTCAGAAAGGCTAATCTTTCCTCAGGCGAGTAATCGTTTTAGAGCCTGAGTATAGGTGGTCCATGTAGAGGTGTAATTGGGGTAGTGGTTTGTTGCATGCACTTCTTTACTTGTAGAATAGCTAGTTTTTCTTATTTTTACTCTAGCAGGAATTCTTCCAGTTGCTAACGAATCTTTATGGGTGTCTCTAGTGGACTCTGCCTTTATAAGTATGCCAACATTCTTAAGTGTAACAAAATTTTCAAAGGGTGTGAATCGTAATGTATACATGGGCTACAAGTACCTAATAAATAACCTCGCTTGATAAGCTTCTAACAGTCGATCCACCAAGTAACCAGCCTTTGCCCTCCATTGTGCAAGATAGTAAAAAAAAAAAACCCTCCTTTTCTTCTCTTGCTTTATCATTTCCAAGTTTGTAAGTACAGGTCAGCATTTTATGAATACTAACGTAGGAATTCTTTACACATCCCAGTTTTTGACCTTTTATCAATCAACAACATTGCACCATCTCATTACATCCTTGTCCAAGGAAAAATGATGTGGATGATGTCTTTGTCAATTCCCTTTAAACTCATGGCACTCATAAAATTCCTCACATGGTGATTAAGCTTTTCCGTTCTATGGAATTTGATATCTGGCATGGTGAATTTTAAGGGTAATTTTTCTTTCGGGATTGAAGTGAATTCTGCATAATTAGTAAAGTAATCATTAAACATTGAATATTTCCTAAGCAACTGTTTTACATGATCTACACATGGATCAGTTTGAGGAGTGCTTTTGTTCCTTTCTCTTGCCTCCTTTCTACCATATGCTTCTTCTTTCCCGTCTTCTTCCCTTTCTTCATTATGAGGCATTTTATCGTCCTAGTTTGGGGGATCCTTAGTTGTGGTTTGGAGTTCGGCAGCTATTGTCTCCATCTTCTTTTCACTCTTTCCCAGTCTAGCTTACACTCTTTCTATAATTTTTATAAGTTGAGCCATGTCATTACTTGCCGCTATCCGAATGGGTGAGGGGTTGGACTTTAACATGGATTTTGATTTTGAATAGAGAAGTAGAGTTTCCCCGGACTCTTCTTGAGATAGCGGTGTCCTAGCTTGCAGACTTCATTCATATACCTTCTTAGTCTTTCCTATCCTCATGAATAGCAGAAAATGCTCAGGACTAGCCCCTCTTAATACTTCTCAAAAGAAAGTTAAAGCCCCTAAACTAACCATGTTGACCCATGAACTAAGATCTATTGCTGAAAGCCTAAGGTACTGATTTTATGTCATGGATGTAGAGTAAAGACGGACTTACGACAAAGAAACTAGATTGGGCTTCATTGTAAGGATCCTAATTGAGTTCTCTATGGGCCTCAACAATATGACTCCTAACTCATGATCGTTCTCCTAAACATAGACTCACACATGCAGACTCCAGAGATCCCGGTCAGGCTTCTATGGACCTAAAATGGTCTTAATTTCTACCCATTTCCCTAGATGCAGGGTGCGATGTAAACTATGTTTATGTCAGTCCTCATCTAGGCCCTTTGTTTGCTAATTTAAGACCACTGTTATGACTTTCATGACCTAAACAGAGTTAGAACCTATGCAAGTTTGGGTCAAGAGTCCTTAGAGCTTAACTGGGCTGAAAGTTGCTTTGGTTCTTAACCCGTGTTACTAGGCTTAGCCTTTCCTAACTTGGGCTCCCTTAAGACCTAAAGTATCAATGCATAGTCCTTGGGCTAGAGATAGTCGGGTTACACTAGAATACATTCAAACACACATATGAGCTACATCCTAAGTGAGGGTTCTAAGTAGTTATAAGTGCTTTAGGTACGTTTTAGAGGAGCCCTCTCACGACCTAAATGATTCGTACTTCATCTATGGGGTGTATGGCAAGACTGGAACATTTTGATTGCTTTCCTATATCATGTGGACTGGGAAAGCATGTCATGAGTGGGTGAAACAGTTGTCTGCTCAGTTCAAAATCTAATGGACCTACCAAGTAACCAACTATTTTCCTAATGGGTAGTAGTGGCTTTTGACCTAGAGGCGTTGTTAATCCAATACGGTGACACTTTTAATGTAAAAATTCCTAATGCAAATGTAACTAGAATAATTTCCCCTATTGAATTTCGAAGCTCACCATTTTTATAAAAAAAATGTTCACAGTTGAGTCGCCACTATAAGGACCATGACCGGGAATCTCCGGGTGTGATCCCCTACGATTGGTTGGACTTATTTGTTGCTGGATTTTGCACTTCGATTGGACCCTTTTGAATCTTTCAAAGAATATATACCGGTGCTTTCTAGCTCGACCACAGCTACTATTGGGAACCCATAAGCTGCTCAATTCGAAAAATATAAAAATAAAATAACAACAATAAATAATTAAGAGTCAATTGTTAGGAAAACTTATAAATATGCCTATTTTCTTAAACAAACCGTGGACCAAAAGGGGCAAAAAGATTCGTTTTAAAAAAGGTTTTCAAAAGGCCCGCATTTAATCCTTAGTGTGGGGACCATCTGATTCTGAAGGCTTGAACTAAGGATCCAGATTCAGGGTGAAGGTAAGATGTTATGATCGAGTGCCACATCATGCCCATCATCACTATGGCCTCCACTAATCAGTAAGGGAATTAAAGCTAATTACATTAACATATAATCATGCAACATATTACGATAAGTTGTACCAAATAATTAGAATTAAGAGCACAATGTCCGTCTAGAAGAATTCAAAAAAATAAGGTAAACAATTAAAGTGGGCGAGGGCAAACTTAATTAAAGATTACATCTTTGCTTGAAATAAAATTAAATAAGATTACTCCTCTTTTGTTGTTCTAGTCCTTAACCCCATCTTTAAGAGTACCCTTCCGGGTACCTGGGCACTCCATGATGAACTTTTCATAGAGGCCTTTATGCCTAACCCCATTGGTGAAGGTAACTAAGGCCACAACTAACTTAAGTTTCGTCTGCAAAGAGTTTCTCATTACTGAACCTTTCCATATACTCTACCATAATCTTCTTATCTCTTTAAGCCGACTACATCAGTTTTGCAGTTGATTTTGGAGTCTTTTCACTTCCAATGAAGTGACTTCTAAAATACTGGAAAGATTATCCCATTTATAATTGATCTTGGGAGTAGCCTATTAAACTAGGCTTGTGTTGCTATCTTTAGGGTAGCAGGAAAGTATCTGTGCATCATTGCCTCTAAGGGAGATGATTACCTGTAGATTTGAGTTAGATATGCATGAAGGTGCTCTTGAGGGTCACTAGTCCTATTAAATTACCCTATCTTTAGCACTTTGATCACCTTTGAGAATTTAGCCTCCTAGATCTCTATGTCAAAAGATGTCTTGGTTTTCGGGCGACCGGTCAATGATGCACCTTGATTAAGGATTGTTGTAGCATTTTCCTTTGAATGTTATTGAGATGATACAACCTTGACAAACCTTGATCATTGTTGTTTTGAGTTCTCCTTATACTTTTCTTCACAATGAGACCTATCTTAAGTAGGCCTCTTTGATAAGGATTCCCCTTACTTAGCCTTTTTGTAGTTCAAAGTCTCTCTCAAGTCTTTATCTTTATTCCTCCAGTGCCTAGGAGACATGTTCTCAGGATCCCTTTCCTCTGAACCAGTAGGAAAAAAACTCCTTTTGAGTTTTGGTTGACCCTATCTATCTTTGATAGATCGTCTCTTAGGGGTAATCTTCCTCGTCTTTCTTTAACAAGACAGGAATTCATCCAACTTCTTGATCATAAGGGGCATAGCTTCATCAACCTTTAACTTGATCAACTCCTATACCATCTTTGGAGCATTGTATATTTGCTCCAAGGCATGAGTGCATGCAGGAGATAAACGTCCTCTAGCGGAAATTGTGTTCGGTCTCCAACCCACACATTTTCCCCCATCTTTAACACTTGATTTAGCCCATAAATAATTCTTAAATTAATAGTTTATTAATATTTTGTCTTTTGTAGGCTTTGAAATGAAAAGGCTCCAAAGTTAGAAGAAAAAGAAGAAAAGCAGCACAAAACCGTGCCAAAAAGGAAGTCAAACAGTGCGAATTAGTTAAATCGTACTAGATCACCAGGAAGTAGTAGAAAATTGAGGGCAGAGTTTTGGCATAGTGAGACCGTGCCATGTGGCATGCCCGTACAAAGTGTCGGGGTTATCTATATTAAAAGAATGTTTGGGGACAATTAGAAGAGGAGTTAGAGATATTTTTTAGGATTTTAACTTAGATCCCACAGTTTTTTATCTCTCGCACAACTATTTGTAGACTCAAATGCCTCATTAATGAAAGTTAATCCTTTGGCTTGATCTTAGTATTTTCTTGTTGCACTTCTCACGTTGAGTTCAAATTTTACTTTCTCTCTTTTAAATTCCCCCAAATTCACTATTTTTTATCAACAAACCTCACCTATAAACAATGGATTTTGATGAACTGGAGGTATGGAAAGATTATAGGTAACATTCTAGTAGAATTGAACCCTTGATCTACTTCTCAAAACTTAGTCATCCTTCTTTCTAGAATCTTCTTCTCAATCTTCAAATATAAGGTTTCATCAATTGGTTTCACATTTCAAGATGCAAAGCTCATTAATAGTAGTTGAGATCTAAGTTTAATGGTCTTGGGCATTTCATTGATCAAGCAAACACCATCATCAAGTGACATTAATTAGTGAGTAACTTTCTCTCTCTTTACTTTTATTGCTTAACACTAGATTAACTAGTTGAAGGTTAAGTTAGATTTTATTTGAGGGTGATCCTTGAGGATTATTAGGAAGTTCTGTGGCCATATTGTGCAAAGGGCCATGTCAAGCCCCATGATCACTGATTTGATGTGTTTTCTGTGCATTGCTTGTTAGTTTACACACTGATAAATAGGTTAGTTCAAATCCTTTCAATTGTGTTTTATTTGATGCTTTTATTTATAGTGTAATTAGTTCATACTTGACTATTAAAGTAATTTAGGATAGATAATCAAACTAAACCTCCACTACAATGGGGTCGAAAGCTAAGTAAACCCCCATCATCTCAATGAACAACATCCCTTGTCATTCTCAAACCATACTAGTCAACAAATTTTTGGGGCCGTTGCCGGGGATAATGGTGTTGGGTTTGCATTCGTTTTAGATTATTATTGTACATAGTTATTTTTGTTTGTCATTTAAGAAAAAATTCAAAAAAAATTAAAATATTCAAAAAAATTAAAAAATGTTGAATGAGTGCTTGGACAAGGTCATTGAGTTGTGGGAGACTCATTCGTGTTGAAATCTTACAACCTCACATTGAGGCAACCCCACCACTAGCATTCAATTTGGAAATACTAGCGGACGGAGATGCATAAGCTCCACCTCCTCCATAGAGGAGTCTAAATCAAATTTTCTATTCTCTAAGGTCCACCAATCCTTCGTCAAACCCCAGAACTTGGTAAGATGCATAATTTGCATTTAGTCTCCAAAGCACAACCGTGCTTCCTAAATTCTTCAGAGATAGGGATGCTTACCTATTTCTAAGTGAATTTGAGGAAGTATCCTCCATGGTGTAATTCTCGAATGTGTACCAAGACATTGTTAGATTGCATTTTATTCCCTTTACATTGAAGGATTCGATGAAAAAATGGATGCATAGCCTTCTCACAAAGTCTATCTCCACACGGGATGGGTTTGTGAGATTTTTCTAAAGGAGATATTTGTCGAATGGGAAGATCATAAAATTAAGAAATTAAATCAACCACTTTGTTCAATTAGGGAAGGTATCATTTTGGAAGTGTTTTGATACGTTTAAGCTCTTGTTAGCTCAATGGCCCCACCATGGCTTAAAACAATGGTGTTTGTGTCAAATCATCTATGAGGGCCTTGACAAAAAGACCCAGGCCATGGTTAAATGCATGTGTCAATAGGGATTCTTAAACAAGAGTGAGATTGAGGATTGGGAGTTTTTAGAAGAACTTACAGAAAAGGCCTTACAATGGGAGACCATAAGGGATGAGAGTCTAGGTGCTCGAATTAGTAGTCAAAAGAGGTGTATACATGCAGTCGCGAATACCACATACATTGAAACTCGTTTTACCACCCTTGAGAACATGTTGAAAGAAATAGTCTTGTCCTAAGCGCCGAACAATAATCCCCCTCCCCAAATTGTTTCTTGCTCCTAATGCTAACCCCTCACCATTCTCTAAGTGTGTGTCCATTATTCGCCTAACAATTGGCTACTGGCCAAGGCTGAGCACAGGTGAATGCGACCTTTCGAAGGCCAAATTTTGACCCCCTATTCTCCTACATTCAATTCGAGGTGGGCTAAGCACCCCAACTTTTCATGGACCGGCGAAAATGCCTTAATGCCTAATGCTCAACGTGGTGGTTTCGAAGGAAACACCTCCTCTTTTTCTTATCAAACGTCACCATTTCAAGAGGTATACAATGCCTTTAGAGGGCCTCCTTATCAACCGATTGTTCCTCAATCTTACCCCCATCGCAAATATAATGAAATGGATAAAGTAAACAAGAGGGCGAGTGATATGGAGAGGATGTTATGAGAGCTCAAATAGCCCAATGAGAGGATGATGATGACAATGAGTGAACTCTTTGCTCAACTTACCATGTCAAATGGGAAGAGACGGATTTTTCATACTTAACCCAAAGTGAAACCAAAAGGGAGACCTTCTTCTTCTTCTTTCAACACCCATGATATGAGGAATGCTAATATCATGATCTCTTTACGATTAGGTAAGGAAAATTGACACCCATGTGGGTGAACATGATGCGAATATGTCTCCTTCCCTTATTTCTTCTCATCCCTCTTCTCCAAAATGTGAGTCCCATGGTGTGTCTACTTCTCCACCTAATCCCCCTCATTCTAAACATGTATAAGATCCTAAAGAGGATGAGTCCTCGGATACCGTTAGATCTACACCTTTGAGGGTCTCGCCTATTCCATCCCCTTCAGCTCCTAAGCCTATCCCCCTTTTTCCTAACTGATTAAAGGTGAAGAAATCCCAATCCCTTCTTGATAAGATAACATGTCCTTTATCTCGGGTCAAGATCAAGATTCCCTTTCTTGATGCTATTTAATAAATGCCCCATTATGCTCATTTTCCCAAAGAATTATGCACCACCAAGAGGATTAATAGTGTTCTAAAAAGGGCATTTTTGGTTTTTAATATAAGTTTAATCATTTCTAATCAAGTGCCCATTAAGTCTACAGACTCTGGATGTCCAACAATTTCAATTATCATTGGCAATAATAACATACATAGGTACTTACTTGATCTTGGTCCAAGTGTCAATCTCTTACCTTTCACATTGTCTGAGAGATTGGGGTTAGGGGAGCTAAAACCCACTAAAATGGTCTGTCAATTAGTTGACCATTCTACCAAGCCTCCCAGAGGAAAGGTTGAGGTTGTGTTAATCAAGGTAGGGTAATTTACATTTCTGGTTAACTTTGTCATGCTAGAGACAGAGGTTATTGTGAGTCCTGAAAATAAAATACTGGTAATTCTTGGTTGACTATTCCTTACTACTTCAAATGCTCTCATTAATTGTAGTTATGGAAAAATGAAGTTAACTGTTGGGAATATGATAATGGCGTTGAATATGTTTAATCTCCAACAGCAACCCATGGGGTTTGATGATATGGAATACTCTACTCTTAATTGGATAGGTGACTTCTCTTCAAAGGAAGTAGAATTTGATCATGGAGAGGAGTTGATTTAATGTGCGTGTGAGTAATTTTGTATGGAATATAAGTTCGAATATGGCACCTTTCCATTTGCTAATCAATATCATGACTTGTTATATATACCCATTCATACATCCATATCTTCTTCTCAATCCCCTTCTCATAAGGCACAACCTAGTGTGCCCTCCTCTTCCTCTCTTGAATTGAAACCTCTCCTCGATACTCTCAAATATGGATTTTTTGGTCCGGATGCGACTTTTCCCATGATAATCGCTAGATATTTAAATTCGGAGTAAGAGACCCGCATGTTTGACTTACTTAGGGAGATAAGGATGATCTTATTTCTACAAGAATCCAATCTCGGTGGAAAGTGTACATTGACTATTGGAAGTTGAACTCCACCACTACAAAGAATCCCTTTTCTCTGCTAGAGAGGATAGTCAGGCGAGCTTTTTATTGCTTCCTTGATTGATATTCCGATTACACCCAAGTTCTTTTGCCCCTGAAGACCAAGAAAAGTACACATTTACATGCCGTTTTGGTACTTAGGCCTTTAGGAAAATGTCATTTAGTCTATGCAATGCTCTGGCCACCTTTCGAAGGTGTATGATATCCACATTTTCTGGTTTAGTTAAGCAATGTCTTGAAATTTTCAGGGATGATTTCTCCATTTATAGAGACTCTTTTGATGATTGCTTGACTATCTTGGGAAAGTCCTAAGAAGGTGTCAGGATAAGAAGTGACCCTTAATTGGAAAAAATATCAGTTATGGTAAAAGGGGGGTTGTCTTAGGTCATATCATTTCAGATGAAGGGATAGAGGTACACAAGGATAAGGTGGATTTGATTGCAAACTTTCCCCTCCCCACTTATGTGAATGACATACGCTCATTTCTAAGACATGGCAATTTCTACCAAAGATTTATAACTTACTTTACTAACATTGTTATGCCCTTGTCCTTACGCCTATCTAAGGATGGGTCATTCCACTTCTCGAAGGAGTGTGAAGTGGCATTTACAAAGTTTAAGGAGGCATTTGACCGCCGCTTCTATTTTACATCCTCCCGTTTGGGGAGAACACTTTGAGGTTATGTATGATGCGTCTGATTATGTGGTAGGGGTAGTTTTGGGGTCAAAGAATTGAAAAGAAATCTCATACGATTTATTATGTGAATCATACTTTGAATGAAACACAAGTAAATTACACCGTGACCAAGAAGAAGTTTCTAGTGGTTGTCTTTGGATTTGAAGAGCTTAGACCCTACATCATAGGGTTTCATATAATTGTTTTTACCGATCATGCCACTTTGAACCACATTTCAAAGAAAAAGGATGTCAAGCCTAGACTCATTAGATGGATCATGCTACTCTAATAGTTTGAGTATGAAATTAAAGATAGGAACGGTTTTGAGAACCCCGTAGCAGACCATCTTTTTTAAATTATGATTGACGATGCATGTGAGCCTCGTATTTTTGAACTCTTTCCTTACGAAAAACTCTATGGGGCTCAATTAGAACTCGGGTACTTGATCACAAAGGAAATGCCTAAGGAATGAACTATAGATGATAGCGTACACTTCCTTGCATTACTTAGGTTCTTAACATGGGATAACCCCTACTCGTTCAAATATTCTCGACACGAAATCATTAGGAGATATGTGCCTGATGACCAAATTTGTAATGTCCTATCCTTTTATCATGATCATGCATGCGGGGTACATTTTAATAGGAAGAAAACCACTGCAAAATTCTCTGATGTGGATTCTATTGACCAACCCTATTTATGGATACTCATGAATATTGTAAACGTTGCTTGCATTTTCAATGATTGGACAAACTTAATCAGAAGGACATGATGCCACTCACCTCATTATTATGATTGATATATTTGATGTGTGGTGGATTGATTTTATGGAACCATTCCAAAATTCATTGAGAAATGAGTATATACTTATGTGTGTGTGGATTAAGTGTCCAAGTGGGTTGAGGCAATCCCCTCAAGGACAAATGAGTCTAGAGTAGTCATTAGATTCCTACATGAGAACGTTTTTTGTCCTTGTGGGATGCCTCGTCCTATTATAAATGATCAAGGGACCCATTTTGACAATAGGTCCTTTGATGCCTTATTAACAAGGTATTCCATCATCCACTGACTTGCTGCCTCATATCACCACCAAATAAATGGTCAAAAACTGTCAAATCAAGCAAATCTTATTGAAGATCATGACAAAAAATAGGATGGACTGAGCGGATAAATTGATTGACATTTTATGGGCCTACAGGATGGCGTCTAAGACTCCATTGGGCATGTCGCCTTATAGGGTGGTCTATGGTTGCCCTTGTTATTTATCCGTTGAGCTTGAGCACCAAGCTTAGTTGGCAATTAGGACCCTCAATTATGTTTTGAATACTGCTGGTGAAGAAAGGAAGCTAAGCTTGAATGAACTAGACAAGATAAGGAAGGAAGCATATGTGAACACATGTGGGTAATTGAATTGTTAGTAGCTTGAGTTAGGTGTCATTGATTTTTTCGGGCCTCACTTTTTTTGCTTAAGTTCTTAATACCTTGAGATTTGATATTATGATTTTTTGCTACTTTTTGAACGACTATTTTAATTTTTTAATTCCTCCCGTACTGTTTCTTTTTGGACTTTTGGCCCAAAACTTTTAAGAATTACAAAAAGATCATCAGAATTGGGTAAAATATACAAATAAGCTATTTTTAGGGTTTTTTCAGGAAATATGCTTGCTTTAAACTATTCAACTTTTTATAATGACTTTACTAGTAATAGCTATCATAATATACTACTTATATCATAAATATTGTACTTTCTATGGTTATAGGCCCACCTTGCTTAGCAAAATAATTAAAACTTAATTAGAGAGTTTTGACCATTACCTGAACTTAGTCGGCGTTGTACCCTGGCATTCTTCTAGCTTCCAGTTTATAGAGATTGTTACTCTCAACCACACCTTTCTTAGATGAGGCACAGCACAGACCCGTTTCATTTCCTACCTCGGACCATAGTCAATAATCAAGTTCTTTTATATTATAAATGATGGCGGAACTTTAATCAAAAAATCATAATATTTAAGACATAAGGTTCAATTGAATAACATTCTCTACTGGGGAAACTTCTTTTATTGAGAGCTTGAAAGTGGAAATATTACAATGGAAAGATTTAAGAGGGACTTAAATTACCAAGATCATCAGAGATGCTTGCTCATAGAGAAATGAAGAATCTCGACTTCTTTTTTGCTCAAATATGCTCAAGTAACTGTGTTTCTTCTCAACACTCAGCCTCTATAGAGGGGATGGGGTTACATAGGATGCCCTAGCAGCTACGGCATACACTGATTTTGCAACATGGCTATAGGAGACTGCCATATTTTACAGACCTGACACTTATTAAAATAGTACAATAATGGAGCAACCACTTTTCAGAGCCTTTTAATGCTTACATAACTAGTCATCATAATTGAGATTCTGCATGTCTTCATCCCTAATAATGTGTTCCACTCCATTATAATCCAGATAATCACCAAAATCTTGATCTAGTTGAAGATGCTCTTAATCCCATTTTTCAATTAATTCATGAAGATATTTTTGGCTCTAATATCAAAGAAATAATCAAAGACATCTTCAGAAATAGCTACTTCTACCTTTATATATTTGCTGAACTCATTATGATAGGCGAAAGTAGTATATTTGCAATACATTAGCATTACTCCTTGCTTGGTCAATGCCCATATTTGAAGGTAAATATTGAAAAAACTAATAGCTCTTGCTAAAGCAAGATCAGTAACTAATTCATGTCGTTCCGAAAACCATTCTTGTTGTTGATCTCTAGGATTGTCTAAATCAACTAGTTAAACTAGATAATGGGTTGGCTTAGCTTTTCTATTTTCATACTCAATTAGTGCACAATGTACCTCGACATATAAACATCTGTTGTATGAAATTTTTATTGGACCATTAGGAGATGTGAGAATCCAATGGATCTTTTTTAATATGCATTGTTGAAATTTAGTTAGTCTTGAGAAAAACGGGTACTTTGGATATAGGATTTTCATGAGGTAAACTACCATTCCATATTCCCAAGCTTTCACGACTAGGTCATTTGGAGAGATTGAATTTGTTAGGAAACTAACACTGACTGGGTCATTTGGAGAGATTGAATTTGCTGGAAAACTAACATCACTAACTCCAGCCCTATCGGAAAAGTAGATTGTAGTATTCTATGATTCCCATATATGGTAGGAATGATTATGATAAAAGTCAATGCATGTTGCATACCACTCATTGAACTATTTTTCTTGAATGTGAGAACTTATTTTTTTCTTAGATATCATAAGGACACTTTAGGTAATTTATTTGTACTATAGAAGAGAAAATCTTTAGGTTATTAGGTAGGCAGAAGATAGCAGACCAAATCGTGATCTACTTTTTGTATGGAATTCCAAATTATCTATAAGGACTTTACTAGAAGGAAGAACCCGATCTAGTAGTAATGACATTTCATTTTGGATTTCCTCCTTTTCCAGCAAGAGTTCTACTCTAATGATCACTATTGGCGAGTTCTCGAGTTACACTATTTGCCAGAAAGTTCTTCCATCCCTGTATATGTTCAATAGAGAAGAAAAAATGGTTAAGCCATAATTGCCAACGCAGAAGTCGCCTCTGTGCTTGCATATTTGATAAATTGTTTTTCACATAACCAAGTATTCTTTTGCAATCAGTTAGAATAAGAACTTTTCAATTTCTCCTTATGATTGCAAGGATTTCTTTTTCTATTGTAGGATAGTTGCATTTTATTTTATTAAAACTTTTACTGTAATATTTGCAGAGTTTTTCTCCTTCTTTGATTTTAAGTACCACACTCCAGTACTCATTACTAATAGCACTATTCATTATTTGGTACAAACCCAGACCAGACTGAACCGAATGAATTTAGTCTAGTCCATGGTCCACAATTTTTTTATTTGGTCTTCGGTCCAGTCCACCTGTCCGGACAGTCGACTGAAATAAAAAAATTTTGAAAACCAACTTTTTACTTGTTCAATTTCAATGTTCTTTTGCAACTTGTAATTTCCCTTGTATTTAAGAATATTGATTTTTAATGGTGGAAATATTTTAAAATGATTCATATTAAAATACATGTAAGATGTTCATATTGTAGAGACGTTTACCTTCGATGTCATAAAAGTTCTCAATTTTGCTAGCTTGAAAATTCGATCTGGTCCGGTCTGGTCCCCTTTTTTGGGTCTGATCTTGGTCTCGTCCACGACTTATTCAGTTCGGTCTACGGTCCATGACGTCTCTCTTATTCGATCATCGGTCCACCACAGTCCGGTCTGATCCAGGTTTGGACTAATGAATGCCCCTAATTGTTGGCGTCCGTCTCAGGAATTAAATTATCTCATTTGTTAGGCAAATTAAGAACAATGGCTTCCTCAGTTTAACTAAATCTTTAATGAAATGTGAAGCATAGATAAGGCATCTAAGAAACATTTCTAAGTACTTCCTATCTTCAATCTTTTCAAGAAAATTTTATATTTTTTCCAGAATGTGCGTTTGTAGAATTATTTGTCCAACATTTATCTCTAGACTTAAAAACCAATTTCTTATTTAGCACAAATGCACTTGTTCTTTCTAAGTATAATATTATGATCAATGCATCTTTGGATAATAGCTATAACATCATCTTTGTGTCGTGCTATGGTTTTGGAAAAGACAAGGACATCATCAATATAAACTTAACAACAGTGATTAAGGTCTTTGAAGTTGTTATCCATTCTTCTTTGGAATATTTGAGGTGCATTCTTTAAACCAAATGGCATTACCCTCCACTCATAATGTCCTTGAGGGGCACCAAAAGCGGTTAAAGGAATGCTTTCTTCATCCATTTTTATCTGCCAATGTCCACTTTTGCAATCTATTTTCAAGAAGTAAGACACTTCTTGAATTCTATTGAAAATGATTGCTTTGTTAGGAATGTAATAACCATTGAAGACAGTATTATAGTTTAGCTTTTTGTAATTGATTACCATTTTTATTTTTTCTCTTTTTTCTTTAGCATGATTTCTTACCATGACAGCAGGATTGGCGAGAGGACTCTTGCTACTTTTGATTAATCCTTTATCGAGAAGCTCTTTCATTTGTTTATCAAATTTTTGAATGCCTTGGTGTGTATACACCACTTGTTCAACTGGAATAATAGTATTGACATTTGACAAAGTAATCTTTGCAAATATTTTGTCTTTATCCCAAAATTTTAGAGGATTGTTAGAGTAGAGTTCTTTGCATAATTACTCTTGTTGTTCAGTAATTTGCTCTTTAATAGATAACTCAAGTAACAAGATTATCAGTGCTATCTCACGGTATGCACGCGTTACCTTCTCACCATGCTGGCTACGTGTAAACTCAATTTTCTAATGAGTGTAAACTTTACTTAATTTTTCAATAGGAACTGAGTGATCATTAATTGTGAATTATTTGATTTATGGTCTGTGTGCATGGAGAATGGAATCTTTGAAAATTATTTCTAATAATCATATCATGAGATGGTTGATCAGTAGCCCATGAGATTGGTATCATACGTTAGACTCCTCCTACTTCTATGGTTAACCCTTCTATGGCTTCTTTATAGTTAATTATGCTATTGTTAGCTATCCCTACTTGTAAAGGATGCTTAGCTTTCTTCCACATGAATTATGGAAATAAAGATCTTTTTTCCAAAATAGACAGGACAATCACTATCTATATAGGTACATAATTCATATTTATTATATCCCTCTAAACATACATTTATTAGGATACAAATGCTATTAAGATTTGTATTGGTAACTTCATAGCATATTTCCATAGTCATGTTCTTAACTAATTCATCTTGATTGATTGGCTCACTAACAATTTTTGTTTTTTACCCAATGACTTTTCTATTTGGACTCATACTTTGGTCTACACTGTGTCTTGTGAGTTCAAAACGCTTTCTACTTATTTCACTAGTCATACTTAATGTATCATCTTCTTTGATATCTTCTTTAGTTGTTGAAGACCCTTTTTCTCATTCTGATCTTGCACTTATACTTCTTAATAATTGGGGTTTAATGGTAATTTTACCATTCTTATCATTTTTTATTACATTTTTCTTGTTGATTTTGCAAGGTTGGCAAAGCTAGATATCCATTACCTATCAATTTTTATCTCTTGAATATTATATTTAATCCTTTGGATTTTTTGTATAGGGGTAGGACTTTTGAATTTTTCCGTCTCTATCATTGTTACCTTAGTTTTTAGATTTATAGTATTATCTATTTTGTAGATAATGTTTCAAAATATTCCTAGTGGGTATTCTCCTCTTTTCATATCCATCCCAACCGTTTTTATCTTAAGAGATAAGAAGTTTTTAGCTAATTCATCCTTTAGACTTACATAATATTTAAGTCAACAATTGAATCCTACTGATCCATTACATAAACTGGTCTTAATCCCTATGATAATTGATTATTAAATTTGGTATCCCTAATAGCATAGAGCGAAGCATAAAATTAATATCTTTTTCATAATATTGTAACAAAGTGGTTTAAACTAGGACACTTCTGAAATGGATATACCTGTACTGTCTATCTTTATTATGCCTAAGGATGTTTTCCTAATTAATGAGATTAACTTCCCCCACGTCATACTCACATTCTTTTATTTCTAAATATCCCTCCATCATTTCACATATGTACTTACTCTTCAATTGAAAGATAAATTTTTTATAGATCATGTCTTTCTGAATTATGAGAACGACCCAATCTCCTTTGACTTCTTTGTTATCATTATCTACAACAAACTCTTCTCCTTAAAGATCACCAAGACTGATTGAGCTACTTTTCATCATATGATTGGTCTTTTCATAATCACTTTCTTCATATTCATCTTCTAGTATAATTTCAACAATTCCTTTGTTGTTATTTAGGGCCCTGTTCTTTTCATGGGTATATCGGTGACCTCCACACCTTTCCACTCCTTCCTACTCATTTTCACCCTTTCCTACTCCTTAGAGATAAATAGCACTCATTTACCCTCCCTTCCATTCCTACCCATTCTTTTCCACTCCCTGCCACTCTCTCCTACTCCTTCCCGCACATTGATATTGATAATTTCATCTTTTTCTCACTGCATGCCCCTTCTTCCCACTTATTCCTACTTTTATAAGCAAAAATCACTCCTTCCCACTCTATTCCACTCCTTCACACTTCGTTCCATTTTTCTTATTCCACACCCCTAATTTACCCACAAAAAGAATAGGGCCTACATGAGAGTGAGCATGTTAAATGAATCGGTAAGGATTTGAGCTTAATGAAACCACTTCATCACTTGTCGTCATATATTTTCTTTCATGACAGGCTCATTCAAAGTTGTCACGCTTTAAAATTTTCCCTAGCCTTCTTTGAAATCACATATTGTATTTGCATGAATGATTAGAGAAAAGAAGCATTCTTTGTGCAAGTATAAAGCCACATTAGCCAGGAAGCTTTCCTATGTGCATAATCATACCCCTTGCTAATGCTTTAAGCCTTAACTGTCACCATTCCTTTTTATAAGCCGCTATTTGGACCATTGGCCAAAAACAATGCCTTGAGTATCATTTTAAAGGGGGTTAAGGGATGGTGTGAGGGATAGCATTTTGTGGCACGATGATATGAATAAGGAAACAAATAATCTTTGAAGGTTGACTTGTAAATTGAATGGTTAATTGGGTGCAAAAATTCCAATGCCAAGTTTTCTTTGTTTAAAAAAAAAAAACAAATAACAAAAAGCCATAAAAAAGGAAAAGAAATGAATAAAAGTCTTGGTATGGGAGGCTCATCTTGTGTTTAGCTCACTCAAGTCACCATTTCATAGTTTGGGAAGGTTGTGTACTTTGTATAGTTAAATGAAATGGGTGATAATTGATGGAGGAAGGTGTGGTAGTTCTTTAGTTTTAGCTAATTAACTCCTTATTACCCAATGTATCAACCCCTTTCTAAACCCTTAACCCGAGCCTCGTTACAAACCATGAAAGTCCTCTCGATCATCAACTTGCATGACCATTCTAGTCGTAGAAAATGAGAACTAGGTCAAGCTTATGAAAGTCTTCTCGATCATTAACTTGCCCAATGTATCAACCCTCCTCATTGCTCTTATATGTGTGTGTGTGAGAGTGTGTGTGTGTGTGTGTGTGTGTGTGTGTGTGTGTAATTTATGGATGATACTATTATTACTTACTTTGAGGATGACTTGTTTGAAAGCATATCAACTGATGATAGCTTATATCGCTTTTAAAATATGAGATCTCGTCGAGAGCAATTATAGTAGATATAATGTAATAGTTGTTTAATTTTAGTTTATGACTATTATTGAATTTTGTATTGTCTGCTACTAATTTCGACACCCCTACTCGAAATTCCTAACTTTGCCACTGATGATTAATATTTGAGTTTCCTGCACAGGAGTGGGAATGGCCCCCTTTGGTCCCACATAATTTTACCACTAGATTTAGGAGATTTTGGTTAGATCTTTCCTGTCCCATTAAGCTAGACGCATTGAAATTATTCTAAAAATTTTGGTGGACTTAAGTTTTATTAAGCTTATGTTTGAGTCCACATTGCTCAATACTGACGCCTTATTTGAGCTGACTAACCCCTTTCTTTGGCTTTTATTGGGTTATGGCTTAGTGCCTCTTAGAGTTTATCTACCTTCGTCATAAGACTTTTAAATTTATGATTGATGGATTTTTAACCCTCTGTAACTAAAATTCAGCATTACGACATTTGCATAAATAATGTATATTTTTAGCATGAAATTTATCCTTGAAAAAATACTCATTTGTTTATTCCTAAATTATTTGCTACAAATTAGTATTTTTGCATTGTGTGATGCATGGGATAGTTTTTTTATTTTTATTCATAGTAACTACTTATATAGATTCTGATGAATACCATGTATGCATGCCTCTATTTGCGATAATATTACCTATAATGTTGGGAATGTAGTAAATAGAAGGGCATAATGATGATCTGGACTCTTCTATCCTTAAAATTGAAAGCAATTTGCTGTCATTTGGTGGTAATTTACTAGTAGTATAATCTTGTATGTATATAATTTATAATTGTCACCATCTTATGTTTAACAGATAATAGTTCCTTTATATGTATATTGTAATAGCCGAGGTTTTCAACCTTATACTAACCGTTTGAGTTAATATTTTTATTAACTTATTTGATTGAGTTAGCTATATTAGACCAATTATTCGTAATAATTGAGTGTAATAATTATGGGAGTGATTTTTATTTTCTTAATTAAAAAGAGAAATTCAGCAAAAGAAAGAGAAAAAGGGTCGCCTGGGCAACGGCGGTGGTGGTGCCACACCGACGATCGCTCGATTTGCACCGCATCCACAAGCCCAAAAACAGAGAGAGACAAGTCGAGCAAACTGAGTAAGAGAGCGAGATAGGAGAGAGGATTGGAGTTGTGCTAGGCATCGGTGATGACATGGATGGCGGCGATGAGGTGGGTGTCTCCACCGGTGGGCTCGAGAATGGCGACCACCAGAGGCCATGGAGTTAGAGGTTTGAGGGTTAGGGTTTTCGAATCCTAGGTGTCACAGCTGCCGAGACCCATGCCGCAGGCGGTGTGGCTCGACTCCGGCGGCTGGGCAAGGCAGAGAGAGGGGGGAGAACGAGGTAGCAGCAGCAACTAGCGAGTGAGGAAAACAAGGGAACGAGCCAATTGCGTGCATGCGTCCAAACCGAACCCTAGCTAGGAGTCCAGGCGGGTGGTTCCTGATCCCTAAACCTATTACTAATTTACAAATGTTTTTGAAATATTTGTGATAGCTGATTTAGTAGTTAGGTTGAAACTATAATGAGTTGTGAAATTGCAAGCAGTTGGAGAATCATTTGCGTTGAACTGAAATGATTTTGAGGATTGCTGTGAGGAGGGAGTTCGGGTTAAGTGTTTTAAATTGGTAAATTACGGAAGTGTTAAGATGTGCTAATTGTGTACTAGCTTCTGTGATTGCACATGTTTGCATGAACCTTGAACTTGTTTTGAGTATCTTCATGACAATATATAGATATCAAATGCTTCGAGCCTTCTATTGCATGCTGCTGGATTAAGATTGTGATTTTGTTAGCCTGTGACTTGTTCATGCTATGTGTATATATCACGATTAAGTTCTATGTCGAAGTGTCACAACCTCGCTGTTCATGTTGCCTATTTGTGTTTAAGGATCTCATGTTGAAAACTTTGTGAAATGTGAGTCAGTTGATTAAAGCCACTTGATTCCCTATTAAGCATGCGCTACCATTCTAGCTTTAATACTTTTGAATAATTACATTCTTCAAGCAATTTGTTTAACAATAGTTTGTTCATTACCGTGGCTAAGACAACGTCCTAACTGCTTAAACAAGTGACTTAAATGCTTATTGGCGCCTTAGTTGTTTCTCGAAGTTACTAAAATGGCCGTCGGGATGGAAACAACATGAATTATGAATGAATATGTTTTTGTTATGCTTAAAGGAATGCATTAATAAGCATGAGTGCAAACTACTGTGATATAACAAGTATGTCAAGTTATGTGATTAGTAATGACTGTAGATCATTTGTTTGACAAGGATACTTTTAAGCGAAACTAACTATGAATGAGTTGTAGGCATGTAAAGCTTTGAGACAAGTTTTAAAGATGTATCCTTTGAAAAATGAATGTGTATTTGGCCATTAACTCATTTACAAGCATAATGTGACGAGATAAATGGTGGTATGCTTTTCAAAAGTTGAATGACCCCATTAAGGTGTTTAGCCTTGAGAATGAAAGTGCCCATTGACATGATGCACTGAGAGTTTTGAGAAACAATGTGTTGTGAAATGACTGTTGCATTTGAAATGTAAAAAAATCGAGATATTCATGTGTGAATGCAACTATTAACGTTTCAAAACGAGTTTCCATATTATCTGTCTTGAAGAGTGAATGAATATGCAGATGTTAACTCATTTTAAGCATATTTTACCAAATAAGTGGTTTTATGCTTTTTGAGTCGATGTGAAATCATTAAGGCTTCGAGCCTCGGGAGAATGAGAATTTTATTGTTTGTGATACAATGAATGTTTTAATATAAATGCATTTGGAGGTGAAATGCATCTAAAATGTTTTGGGTTAGGAAAATGGTGCTACATGTGTAATGATTAGGAGAATGCCCAGTTCCCAGGAGCCCTAATACCTAGGGAGATAGACCCAGAAGTGGGAACTCTAGAAGACCCTGACGGGGGTAATATGTTGCCCAGGGAGTAGACCCAAGAGTGTGAACCCTGAAAGATCTCGACGAGGATAATATAAAATGTAACTAACGATCTCACTGGTACGATGGAACGTAAGTGACGGTCTCACTATACGCAGCACAATTATGAGATTCCGATACCTATGAAAATGATTACTTATGTGTTACGTGATGTGAACACTTCGTTCGAGGGTAATATTGGTGTAAAGATTTGAAATTGTGCATATCTTCTTGAAAAGAGTTTTTGTTGAATTTCATTATCTGCCAAGTGCATAACGATGGTTTTATAAGAACCTTCGTTGATTTAAGCAATCTGCATTAATCTTACTCTCGTGTAAAAAGAAGTCTCGCATGGTCATTTTGTTTAAAACTCCTTGACATTAGGTGCTTATATGTGAACTAAGTGCTCTATTGCATCCAAGACATGAATTGTTGCATAGTATAGCTTATTAATGAATCTTGTGTTCGTGTTATATGATGTTATGCTTACATTGTGTGATCTTATGTTGATATGACATGGAATTACCACCAATAAGCTATGAGAGACTTAGCTCAGGCAAGTTAAGTACCTTGGGTGTGAATTAGAAGGAGTATAGGATTACCATCAAACTAGAAAGGTCATTGAGGTGACGACAGATGTGGAAGACCCTACATGATTATTATATGATATTATATATTAGATTGTACGTGTAAGTGCTACTTAAAGTATGATGTAAAACTGTTTTGTTTTCTGGGGCTTGGGAGTCATTCATTGAGCGTGTGGTAGCTTATCCCCCTATCTTTTGCCCTTTCTCCCAGGTGCCTAAAGTGTTAAGAAGAAGCTGATTCACGTAAGCTGAGGTGGAGTCTCCCTTGCCGCCCTAGAAGTAGACTTATATGCTTTTGTCGTTAAATTGTGAGCTTAGCAATGTATTGTGATGTTATTTGAGTTCTTGAGTGCATGTAAGCTAATTACTGAAGCCATGTAGTGCATATTGTCTAGAAGTTGCTCTGTATGGCCATGTGAGCCGACAATCTGATTTATCAATCGTCTTATAGCTGGAGTTATTTATTTTCTTTTAGGATGTAAACCCCAGTACTCTGGATGTGTGATCCGTTGAGTTGTACTTTTCATTTCTTTCCCATTATTGAACTATACTGTTTAGCATACTTCGAGTGTGTGAACCGTAGAGTTGGGATCTCCTGCATGTAGCCGTTGAGGTATGAATATATGTTTGCGCATTTATCGAATGTAGGAACCCATTGTAAGGGTATAAGTCTAGTTTTAGCCCATTTTTAGGTAGAACTATGTCCGTTTCGCCCCAAAATTTAAATAGGAATTAAAAAGCCGTTAATACTTCTAACCCTAGAGGTTGGGAGTGTTACATATATCTACTTCAAAAAAGACAAAATAGTATTAATTTAAATTAGAAATGTTCTGTTGTTTTTTAATTAGTACTAATAGTAGTAGTTGTTATTTTTATTGTTGTTGTGATAATAGTAGTAGAAGTAGTAGTAATAGTAGGAGCAGCAGTAGTAGAAGTAGTAGTAATAGTAGCTACAGGAATTAGGCTTGTTTTTTGTCGGAATTTTCGATGGGAAAAAGTGGAGATTTTGATGGGAAACTGAGTTTTTGATGGAAATTTTGACGGAAATTACGTCCGTCAAAAAGCCAGAAATGGATTGTTCGACCGACCCGTCAAAAATTCTTACGGAAAGATTTTGACCGACTGACATTCCGTCAAAACTTTCACGGACAGAAATTTTGACGGATTGATAGTCCGCCAAAACACTTTTTGACGTGTATTTTGACGAACTGACACTCCATTAGAGCGCTTTTTGACGTAAAGTTTGACGGAAAAGTTAGCCCATTAGAACTTAAAATATTTTAGGATTGTGTTGGTGGAGGCCATGTTAATGGAGATTACTGATGGCGTCTATCAAAAGTTTGATAGATTTCTGTCAAAATTTTCGTGACAATGAAATTTTTTAAGTCAAAAAAAAATGTTGAAACTTCAAATTTGAAATTTGAACATTTTATATTTACAAATTCTTAATTTTTCCCTATTTTTCCCACATAGTTGCATCTCCTTTCTCCTCTCTTCTCCAATACGTTTAATTTTTTTTTTTCCCATTTACTTTGACAAACCAAAGGCCAACACAATTAGAAATTGAGTTGCCCTTTATTGATAAAATTACAACAAACTAAAAATTAAAAACAATAAGGCAAGATAATTTCTTTTGTTGATATCACACAAATTCAATTAAACAATCTAAATTAGAATGATAAAATTAACATTCTAACTTATTAAGCATTACAACTTAACAAACTCAGAAGACATTTCATATGTATTCCCTTTTAAACTCTCTTCTTCCTCCTCATTGTCATCTTCATCAAATCATCATTGAACATCAACTTGGAGAATCAAAATGAATTATGTTTCGAACCTATAAATACCCATGAAAAATAAGTCAGCTCAAAAAATAATAATAATAATAATAATAATAATAATAATAATAATAATAATAATAATAATAATAATAATAATAAACAAAATGGAAAAAGAAATAATGACCAAATTTAAATCTCAGAATTAGAAATTTTCGGATCGAAATTATGAGAACTATTTATACGAATTTTTAGACTCGAAATATTGAAATCCTGGAATTTTAGATTTGAAATTTTGGAATGCAAAATATGAAATCATTTTATGCAAATTTTCATATCCAAAAATTCCAAATTTTAAATCTTAGAATTTAAAATTTGAAATTTTGGCATCAAAAATATGAAAAAAAATTTAAATGAATTTTTAGATCTAAGAATTCCAAATTTTAAACCTTGAAATTTTGGGATATAAATTATGAAAAATATTTATATGAATTTTTAGATTCAAGAAAAATCCTGGAATTTTAGATTGAAATTTTGGCATAGAAAATATGAAATCATTTGATACGAATTTTCAGATCTGGAAATTCAAATTTGAAATTTTGGTATTGAAAAAATAAAAAAGATTAAATGGATTTTTATATTCGAAAATTCCAAATTTCAAATCGTGAAATTTAAAAATTGAAGTTTTGGGATTGAAAGTATGAAAAACATTTATGCGAATTTTTAGATCTGGAAATTCCAAATTCAAAATTTAAAATTTTGGGATCAAAATAATCAAAAACAATTAGATGAATTTTTAGATCCTAAAATTCCAAAGTTTAAATCTTGGAATTTAAAATTTGAAATTTTGGGATCAAAACTATGAAGAAAATCTATACAAATTTTCAGATCTGATATTTCCAAATTCTAATTTTGGGATCCAAAATATGAATACATATTTATGCAAATTTTCGAATTTGAAAATTCAAATTTCAGTTCTTCGAATTTAAAGCAAAAAAAAAAAAAAAAAAAACTTCTCGGATCTTAAATTTTAGATCTAAGAACATACCACCAAAATTTAATATTTAGAATTTCAGATCTGACTTGCCACCCTTCAAAACCTCCCATAGAATGTCGTAATCTTCATAGCAACAGAGGGGTGTTGATGTTGATGGTGGTGGATGGGAGGAAAGCAATTCTCCAATAGTCGTTGGGTATTTTACAAAGGCGTTATAATTTTTATGAGAGATAGATATGCATTGAATCTGAAGAAGAAGAGCCTGGGTTGTGAGTTTTAGGAAGCATTGAGGAATGGGGTTTAATTAGGAGGGAGAAAAAGAGGTAGAGAGAGAAAAAGAGACATTGGAGAATGTTGTCAAAACCTCTTTCTCGCAGTTCAAATGTAGAGAGAGAGAGAGAGAGAGAGAGAGAGAGAGAGAGAGAAAGGTAGAGAGAGGCACAATTAGGAGGGAGAGAGAGACCGTGTGGGGAGGGGCGAGCCGAGATGAATTGGAGGAGAAAAAAGGCAATTTTGGGAAGCGAGTAATGAGGAAGACGAGCAGCTGCTTCTCAATTTATTACCAATTTTGATGGGTCCCGTCAAAATCTGTGTAACTTGTGCAGAGATTTTGACGGCTCGTCAGAACCACTTGCGCTCGTCAAAACAATCCACCCCTTTTTAACGACACTATCAAATTTTGAATGTGGAGCCAATTTTTGACCGCCCAAGTCCTTCAAAACCCCATAAATGCCATCAAAATTAATTTCGAGATATGTGTAGCCCATACATCATCAAAATCATATTCCTTCCGTCAAAATGTCCATCATACATTGCGACACTCCGCACACCCATCAAAATTATCAATCAAAATTAAACTTTTATCTTGCAGGTACGTCTCTAATATTATGTCTTTGATCAATATAACAATTGCAACTTAGTCAATACACTAATTAGGTAATTTTTAGTATTCAGTGACATAGTATTTTGACTAACATTTCAAGTAGCGTTTAGCGTTTTAAGCAGTTTTTCTGAAAAACTAATAGTATTAACGTTTTGCATTCAAAAGCAGTATTTCATATTTTTTTGCCAAAAAAAGTATCCTTTGGAAATTTTATCTTTGGAAATAATCTATATCCTTTTATATCAATTTACATTAATCAGCTGAGCCAATAGTTAAATTTACCAAACATATTTATTTCAATTGCTCATCCAAACAGCTATCCGCTAACAGCTAAATTAGAAACGCTATCCTCTACGTAAATAATTATCCGCTACCTGAACCGCTATCTACTACTTGAACCGCTAATTTGCCGAACAAGGCCTAAAAAGCAAAATACTATTTATTATTATTTTGCATTATATCACTATAAAGTAATAGTTTTGAATCACAATCTTGTATTATATACATTTGTTTATAAAATTAAGAAGGGAAATAGGTGGGACGTGCTATTTGTTGTTTTTTTAGTATTATCTTATTTTTTTGCTATTATTTTATATTATCACTATGGATGTAATAATTTTGCATCATAATCTTCAATTAATGTATATTTTTAGAGAAAAATGGCAAGGCAAAACTAATAATATTATAGTCAAAATCTTTTATTATGTACATTTTTAAAAAAATAAAAGGTAAAAATAATTATAATCGAAACTAGAAATTGTTTATTATCTCTTGATGATGATGATGATGACAATAATAATAATAATAATAGTAATGATAATAATAATAATAATTTTTGACGTTTCAGTAACTAGGATTCATAATCATTATGGCATTCTATCTAACGTCTCGCGTATTCCATATTGCATAAATATAATAACTGCTTCTTTATAGTCAATACTTATTATTTTCTAGTGAAAATAATGATATAAAGTTAGAATAATTTATTGTACACATTTGAAAAAAATTAGAAGGTAATAACAATAATAATGGAAAGTAGAAATCTTTCATTACTTCCCTCTAATTTGCCATGTTTGTATAAATATTAAAAAATCCTTCATAGTAAGTAGTTCTTTATTTTTTATGGCATAAATATTAATGTTGTAGTTAGAATGTTTTATTACGCATATGTAAAAAAAGTTGAAAGGCAGCAATAATAATAAAAAATTCCAAAATATTTCACTATTTCCTACTAATAATAATGATAAAAATAATTGCATCATCATAGTATATAGGATCTATAGTTGTTACTGTATTGTATCTCGCATCTCTAATATTCCATATTTCATCAATATAAAATTTTCCAAATTGGAATTAAATTTATAAATATTTTTTGGAGAAGGAAAATCTTCCATATGTAATTGACAACCTTATGTTTTTTAAAGAGAAAAATTCAAATTACTAATTATGTTTTAAAACTTGTGAGAATGTTATGTTAAAAAAGAGAGGGGTTGGTTATATATATATATATATATATCATATATATATATATATATATATATATATATATATATATATATATATATAGATGGATGGATAGATATAAATTATAAGAAAACTGTAAGCTTATGTCAAGTCAATCACTAACTTAAATACAAATTATAAGAAATTTTGAAATTGAATTAAAACTTTTTCCTTTCAGGTAAGTGCCCATGTTGATGCAATCTGTATTTTTATGTGATGTCTGACCCTGCTCTTTTTCACAATAAGGAGTAGCTATAAGTTGTAACAAAATATAGGAAACTATAAAAAAAACATAAGAAGTCACAAGAAGCCACAAGAAGTCATAATGTAGTTATAAGGTATTGATAAAATAGTTGTAAGGAATTGTAAAAAACGATAAATAATTTTCAAAAATTATAAGCAATAAGTTTATCGTGCCTATCACAACAAAAAAACAGAGTTAAATTTTTCTTAAATATGATTTTAGGTAGCTCACATGTCTAGTAATTGCAGCACGTTCCCCCTCCTTCTACCGCCTCTTTCACTTCAAATCCAAATATTTTACGTCACTCTTCACTTATTAGATGATGGGGCTATTACGGACCTTTCAACCCATACTGTGCCATTTTATTTTGTTTTCTACAATTAGTTTTAGTATCTAGTGCTATTGTTATCTTCTTCTAGTAAATTCTGTTTTTTTAGGAGAATTAACATTTTAAGTTTTCCTTCCAAGGATCTTGTTTATTGCTTCTTGTGCAATTGATTTGATTGAAGAATATACTCTAGTGGATTTTTTTTTGGGGGGGGGGGATCAATCTATCTTGTATCTTAGATTGATCGCTTTTGATTGACAAGGATTCTCGACAATGAAATTTCGTATAACTTAATTGTGATAGTGTTTCTTTGGAATTGAATCTATTATCACATACATACATATTTTATTATCAAGTTGTAGACGTGAGGCGTATGAGTGATCGCATTATATTAATTAAGTTGGTAGTGGGGGCATAAATCCTCAACGTGATACGTGTCTATACAGCACACATAGGAATGGTGGGTGACATTAAGAGAGAATTTAGGAGAAGTTAGAACACATAATGTAGAGTATAGCTCAAAGTGAGAAACTCTTCTTAGGCATGATTTTAATGGACGTGTCGAAACTAAGGCAGACGGATATGATGTGACATATGGAGATTTCGGTTATGGGGAAAGAAACATTAGAGGGATGTCAATGCTGGACTTTGTAGTTGCCTATAATTTGATGATTATTAACTGTCATTTTAAGATGGAGGAACACCACTTGGAGACCCAGGATTGACCTTAGTAAGACTCAAGTATCCTGTTCTCTCGTTAGGGCGAACGATAGGATGTTGTACAATAATTGTAAAGTGATACCCAGTCAATATTTAGGGACACGGCAATTATTATTGGTAATGGATGTGGTGATTAAGAGTTCAAAGAGGAAGAAGAGAAGTATCGGAGATCCCAAAGTTGGATGGTGGAATCTTACTATACAGAATGCTACTAAATTCCTAGAGAAGATTCAGCAGAAGGAAGTAAGCAGAGGATGCAGACACAATGTGGGAAGCAATGGTTAAGAGTATTCAAAGGTCAGCTAAGGAGGACTTAGGTACCTTGAGAGGAGGTCGAGACTAGAGTTGGAAAAATCTGATCCGACATAATAACTCGACCGAATCCGTCCTGAAGTTATTGAAAGAAATCAGAACCTGACACAAACCGAATCGATTTTAACCTAAAGTCAACATGAATTGATCATTTAGCTTAAAAATATACTATTTTTCAATTTTGAGTAGATATAAACTATTTGTAATGCTGATAAGAAATTGATCCGTTTATTAAATGGGTCAACCCAAACCGACCCATTACCCAACTCTAGTGGAGACAGCTAAAAGGAGCTTAGTGGTGGAATGGAGAGGTGAACGATGGAGTTAAGGAGAACATGATGCATACACCGCCTTAATCGATAGTCGATCAGACAAAGAAAAAGAAGTCAGTTTTGTAAAGTACAAGGATGCAAAAAAGATAGCAAAGAAAGGTGTCACTATGGCAGAGAACAACGCATATGAATAGTTATTTCAGAAACTAGAGACTTAGGATGGGGAGAAGGATGACTTCAAGTTAGTAAGGGCCAGGGAAAAGAAAGCAAGAGCCTTTAGAAATGTATGGTGCATCAGAGGTGATGACGGTAAGGTATGAGTAAAGGATGCTAAATTAAGGGAAAGATGGTGGAGTTACTTTTCTAAGCTCATTAATGTCGAGTTGAGTGAGTATTCACAAGACAACGAGAGCGGGGATCAAGAGAGGTAGAAAAACTATAGTTTCGCACTCGTATTAGTAAAAAGGAGGTTAGAGACACATTAAGAAAGATGAAGACTGGAAAGGCTGTGGGTTTGGACCACCCTGTAGAAATCTGGAAGTATTTGGGTGAAGAAAGACTTAAGTAGTTAACGGAGCTTTTTAATATCTTTTTTAGAACTGCATAGATGCCCTGCAACTAGAGATTAAGTACAATCATCCCTCTTTACAAGAACAAGGGTTATATTCAAGATTGTAATAACTATAGAGGTATTAAACTGCTTAGTTACACTTTGAAGTTGTGGGAAAGGATGATTGAGAGAAGGTTAAGTAAGGATATTCAATTTCAGAAAATCAGTTTGGTTTTATGCCTGATAAATTTACTACGAAAGCAATCCATCTTATAAGGAGGCTCACGGAATTATATACAGATAGAAAATAGGATCTCCACATAGTGTTCAAAGATCTGGAGAAAGCGTATGATAAAGTATCACATAAGGTGTTATGAGAGTGCTTGAAGAAGAAAGAGGTGTTAGAGATGTATATTTGAGATATTAAGAATACGTATGAGAGAGTAAAAACAAGTGTAAGGACAATAGGAGGAGACACAGAAGATATTCCTATTGACATTGGGCTTTATCAAGGGTCAGCTATAAACCCTTTTCTTTTCACTATTGTTATGGATGTACTAACAATAGGGATTCAGGATGAGGTACCATGTTGTATATTATTTGTTGACGATATTGTTGTTATCTAATGAAACTAGAGACGATGGATATGTCAACGAACTAAACTTGCACTCAAGGAGGAATGCAAGCTAAGCTAGAACAAACCGAATTCTAAGCTTAAGTTCAATGGAATCCGAAAGGAAAGTGTGGGAAAGATAGAAACTAATCTTGAATCTTGGATACAAACACACCACCAAAATCAAGGTTAGGGCCCTTAAACTTGAATAAGATATAGAAATACCACTTAAACAAGCTTAAAACTTAACTTGAACACCACCTTACTCGGCCTAGGTAAGCATAAGCAAGCTAAGTATTTTCGGTTTTGATCAAAGGAGCAAAGCTCTTTTCTTATTCAAGGTAAAAGCATTCTGGTAACAAAATTGACTCCCTAAGCCCTTATACACATGTACACAAGCTGGTCTAGCAAAGGAGAGGAGGTTTCTTCAGAATTAGGAAACCTCCTAGCCTAGCTTAAACCCGGCTTAGCTTAAACCTCTAAATCAGTAAAGTACGAGCATGCTTAATCACACTAATTATAACCCTTGAGTATGGTTAACCTTTATGTTTAAGCCTAAACTCAATACTAAGCAAGTAATTAAGCAAGGAAGGAGCTGGTTGCTTGTGTAAGAAAGGGAGAAAAGCTGCTGGTTCCTTTATTCTTTACGGCTAGCCAATGAGAGTAACCTTGCCTTTTCTTCCTTGTTTCTCATTGGATCTTCATTTGGTTGAATTGAACGGCTTATGATTGTGTGCAAATGTCCTTTAACTACAAAATGATACTGTTGGACTAGGATTGGACGCCAAAAAGGAAGAGAACCACCAAATGCGCTAATCAGCTCTAACCGGGCAGTTTGTAAGCAGTTTTTATATACTACATTTCTTAGCCCCAAAGTTTTAGATTTCCTTCCATAGCGGGAGACCTTAGGATGTCTTCTAACTCTTCCGAGTGGAAAATCAGGTTTATCACCTCATTTGCTGGCCAAAATCCTCAGTTAAAGCGAACCGGGCAGAACCAGGCTCCAACCAGCACGGCTTGTAAAATGGACCTGGTTCTTCAATTTACACTTTACTGAACTTGATTTTCTTGGTTAGACTAAGTAGTTAACATCTCAAAGAATGAAAATATGCAAAAGTAAGGACTTAATCCTCAAGGAGGCCTAAGTAATTAAGAACACAAAACCGGGCTTAAAAACTGCCTTGAACCCGGATGCAACTATCTGTGTCCTTTGCAAAATGTGAGTGATCCTTTAGACTTTGAATGTTGAATTAAGACTTCCTGGACCTATTTGATCATTCTCATGGGTCTGGCTAGATGGGACTCCATCATCCTCCCTCTGTATAGAAGATTTAGTACTCAAATCAATTAGGTAGTTATCTGGAAGATAAGGGCTCAAATCTGCCACATTGAATGTGGTTGAAACTCTAAAGTCACCTGGTAAATCAACCTTATAAGCATTTTCATTTACCTTTTCCATGGCCTCAAATGGACCTTTTACTCTTGGCATTAGTTTGTTCGTGTGTTTTGAAGGAAAACATTCCTTCCATAAGTCTATCCAAATGAGGTCTCCTGGCTGAATTACCTTCTTTCTCCTATGCTTGTTAGCTTGGGCTTGGTATTATGCATTAGTCATCTCTATTCTGCCCTTAACTAACTAATGGATCTTCTAGATTTCTTCTACCCTTGCTACTGCATCTGCGCTTGGCTTTTGGTCTAGAGGCCGTGGGGTAAGATCAAGTGGACTAAGGCGATCAATTCCATAGACCACCTTAAAAGGGGATAGACCAGTAACCTTGCTAGGGGCCTTGTTATAAGCAAACTCAACGTGTGACAAGAGCAAATTCCAAGCCTTGGCGTGAGGTTTAATCAAAGCTCTTAAGAGAGTTCCTAAGGTTTAATTTATAACCTCAGTTTGCCCATCAGCTTGTGGATGACAAGTGGTGCTATACTTGAGTTTAGTATCCAATTTCTTTCACAAGGTAATCCAAAAGCGACTAAGAAACTTAGTATCCCTATCAGAAGCAATGGACCTAGGAATACCATGTAATCTTGTCACCTCCTTAAAGTATAACTCCGTGATGTGTGTAGCATCATTGGTCTTATGGTATGGAATAAAATGTGCCATCTTGAAAAACCTATCCACCATAACGAAGGTTGAATCTTTGTTCCTTTGGGTTTTACGCAAGCCTAGAATGAAATCCATGCTTATATCTACCGAAGGAAGTGTAAGGACTGGTAGAGGTGTGTAAAAGGCATGGGGAAGAGAATGACTCTTAGCCACTTGGCATGTGCTACACCTCCTCAAGATGTCTTGAACGTCCTTCTCCATTCTTGGTTAGTAGTAATGCTCCCTCAGCATAATCAAGGTCTTGGACTCCCCATGATGACTAGCTAGAGATCGTCCATGCACCTCTCTAATCAAAAGCTCACGGGTGCTATACTTAGGAACACACAGTCATGTACCCTTGAACAGAAACCCTTCTTGAACCAAGAAATCACCTTTGGAGTGCTTTTGGCACACAGAAAACGACCCCCCAAAGCCTTCATCATCAGCATATAAACACTTTAGATGCTCAAAACCAACTATGGAAGCATCTAATTGGAATAGGAGCAAGTACCTCCTAGATAGTGCATCGGCTCCTTGATTTAGTTTCCTAAACTTGTGCTTGATTGTAAAGTGAAATTATTAGAGATGCTCAACCCATTTGGCATGGCCTGAGTTCAAATTATGTTGGCCTTGAATGTACTTCAAAGCCTTATGATCAAAATGCAAAATAAACTCACTAGCTATAAGATAACGACTCCAATGCTCAAGACAATACACAATCGCATAAAAATCTTTATCATAAGTGGAATACTTTCATCTTGAATCACAAAATTTCTCACTAAAGAAGGCTAGTGGCTTACCTTCCTGAGTAAGAGCACCGCCTATACCAACTCCAAATGCATCACACTTAATCTCAAAGACTTTCTCAAAGCACAGGAAGGTAAGTACGGGTGCTTGAGTTAGTCTCCTTTTCACTTCCCCAAAGGCAAATTGGACTTTAGAGGTCCATTTAAATGATGTACCCTTAATCACCTCTGTCATAGGAGCCATATTAGTACTAAAGTTTCTTATAAACTTTCTGTAAAAAGAAGCAAGGCCATAAAAACTCCGTACATTGTGTATGCTTTGTGGAATAGGCTATGTCCAAAAGGCCTCTGGCTTGCTCTCATCTACCTTAATGCCTTGACTGCTAACAATATAACCCAAGAAAGGCACCTCATGAGTGAAAAAGGTGCATTTCTTAAGGTTACCAAATAACTTTTTATGCTTAAGAACAAGCATAATCTGAATAAGATGATCTTGAATCTCTTATTCGTTCTTAGAGTAAATCAAAATGTCATCGAAGTATACAACTACAAATTTCGTAATGTAAGGTCTAAATACTTGATTCATTAACCTAATGAACGTACTAGGAGAATTAGAAGGACCAAATGGCATAACTAACTACTTATATAACCCTCCTTTAGTCATAAATGCCGTCTTTCATTCATCTCCCTCTCGGATTCTGATTTGGTAGTATCCACTTTGAAGATCAATCTCTGAAAACACTTGTGAGTCATGTAACTCATCTAGCATGTCCTCAAGTCTAGGTATAGGATACCTATACTTAATTGTAATCTTGTTTATGGCTCTGCTATTCACACATATACACATGCTGCCATCCTTCTTATGAACTAGTAAAGCTGGTATGGTAGAAGGGCTTAAAGACTCGTGTACTCAACACTTTGACATTAGTTCCTTAACTTGCCTTTGAATCTCCATGGTTTCCTTAGGATTCATCCTATAAACTTGCTTGTTTGGAAGGATGGAACCTGAAATAAGATCAATGTGGTGCTGGATATCCCTTTTAGACGGCAAACTCATAGGTATCTCCTCTGGAAACAAGTGACCGAATTAGTAGATTAGGGAAATAGCTATAGGATGGATTGGGAAGGGAGCTTGTGATTCCTCTTGAACATTCAAAATCTACTCCCTAAAAGCTTTACACTCATTATATGAGGCCTTTAAAAGTGGCTCACTGAAGGTGAGAAGCAAATCAGAATGTTAGGCCTCTTTTGTGGTTTGCTTTTGTGGAGCTCGGATGGGGATAAAGGAACCAAGGTAATCTTCTTCCCTCCTTTAAAAAAGAAGCATGTATTCAAGAATCCATTATGCATTACCTTTCTATCATACAAGCAGAGCCTACCCAATAAGATATGGCATGCATCCATAGGGATTACATCACACCATAACTCATCTTGGTAGTTCTTTCCAATGGAGAGAGAAATGAGGCACCGGGAGTTAACTTGTAATCCCTTACTTTGGTTTAGCCATTGGATGTTGTGTAGATGGGGTTGGACCGTGGCTTGCAAGCCTAGTTTCTCAATCATGCTAAGAGAAACCACATTGGCACAACTCCCTCTATCTATAATCAAAGAACAAACTCTCTTAAACCATACACCGCGTATGGAATATGTTTTTCCTCTCATCTTTAGCACCTTTCTGGCCACTCAAAACTCTTTCTCAAAACTAGCATTTCAGCCTTATCTGCCTCCTTCTCTACTTCCTCTAGAGTTTCCTCAAGATCACCTTCAACATCCTCCTCATTTTCCTCCTCAACTTCATGCTTTTTCACGGCCTCCTATTCGACTAGTGTAATCACCTTTTGATTTAGGCAGTTCACAGTAATGTGTCCAAGCCCTTAGCACTTAAAGCATCTTCTAGTGCTTAAATGACTAGGATTAGGTCTATTTTAAGGTGGTTGGCTCTTTTGTGGAGTTTGGGTTCTTTGTGGGGTGAAAGGGGATGGATTAGTAGGCTTAGGAGATGGGTTAGAACTCTCCTTGTTAAAGGGTGTATTCTAGGGTGGAGGCTTTGTAAACTCACGTTTAAAGGGCCGCCTAGTTTTTCCTTTATTGCTTAACCTTGTGAGAAAGGACACATACCTCATCAAAAGTAGCAAACTATTACAATTCAACCACATTACCATACTTAGGCTCAAGCCCTCCCAAGTATCAAACTATGGTTTGCTCCTCGGGTTCCAGAATGTCACATCTGATCATAAGTTTTTCAAACTCACATGTGTATTCCTCAACATTAAGGTTGCCTTGTGTAAGGTTATGAAGTTGGCAATAGCTGTCTTGAATATAGATGGGAGGAAGGAATTGTGACTTAAGCTTTGCCTGCATCTTCTTCCAATTTCTGATCTTACTTTTCCTATTCCTTACCCTTTTGGCACATAGGTTAGTCCACCATAATGAGCATACTTCCCTAGCCTAAGGGCAACCAGCTTAGCCTTCTTATCCTCAGGAACTTCCTTGTATTCAAATATCCTTCCAACCATATGCAACCACTCAAGAAACTCATCTGGATCTAGTTTGCCCTCAAATTCAGGAATCTCAATTCTAAAGTCATTAGAGTTGGCTTGGGGCCTTCGTTTGCTCCTTGTTCTTATCAATGATTCATCCTCAGTAGATGAACAAAGAAAATTGCTGGCTGCATCCTCTCTTTCACCGTGTTTAGAAATGGTGGGCTCACGCATCTTTTACTTCTGTTTCATTAATGCACCAAGCTGTTTCCTCAAGTACCCATTTTGAGCCTTAAGTTTTTGATTAGAATCCTTAAATTCTGGATTGGAAATGGAAATGGCTTGGTTGTTCTCCAAAATAGCTTCAACCTTCTCTTCTGAACTCATGCTAGCACTCATTGTAAAACCAGGTGTGTATGAGGATGTTTTATAGAATGTGTTTAGGGAATGTGTTTGGAGTGATTTGGGAGCGTCGTGGTGATTACGAGGCCAAGGAGAAACTGAGCTTTGATACCAAAGTTCTTGGATATGTCAATGAATTAAACTCACACTCCAGGAGGAGTGCAAGCTAAGCTAGAATAAAATGAATCCTAAGCTTAAGTTTAATGGAATCCGAAAGGAAAGTGTGGGAAAGATAGAAACTAATCTTGAATCTTGGATACAAAAACACCACCAAGATCAATGTTAGGGACCTTAAACTTAATTAAGATATAGAAACACTACTTAAACAAGGTTAAGATTTCACTTGAACACCACCTTACTTGGTCTAAGTAAGGATAAGCAAGCTAAGTATTTTCGGTTTTGAACAAAGGAGCAAAGCTCTTTTCTCATTCAAGGTAAAAGCATTCTGGTTACAAAAGTGGCTTCCTAAGCCCTTATACACACATACACAAGCTGGCCTAGCAAAGGGGAGAAGGTTTCTTCAAGATTAGGAAACTTCCTAAGCTAGCTTAAACCTGGCTTAGCTTAAACCTCTAAATTAGCAAAGTACAAGCTTGTTTAATCACACTCATTACATCCCTTGAGTCTAGTTGACCTTTATGTTTAAGCCTAAACTCAATACTAAGCAAGAGATTAAGGAAGGAAGGAGCTGGCTGCATGTGTAAGAAAGGGAGAAAAGCTACTGGTTCCCTTATGCTTTGTCGCTAGCCAATGACAATAACCTTGTCTTTTCTTCCTGGATTCTCATTGGATCTTCATTTGGCTGAATTGAAATGCTCAAGGTTGTTTCCAAACTTCCTTTAACTACCAATCGATGCTGCTGGATCAGGATTGGACGCAAAAAAGAAAAAGAACCACCAAATGCACCAATCAGCTCTAATCGGGCAGTTTGCAAGTAGTTATTGTACGCCACATTTCTCAGCCCAAAAGTGAGCATGATTTGGATTTCCCTCCATGTAGGAAAAGCTTAGGACGTCTTTTAACTCCTCCTAGTGGAAAATAAGGTTTATCACCTCATTTGCTGGCTAAAATCCTCAGTTAAAGTAGACTGGGCAGAACCAGGCTCCAACCAGCACAGTTTGCAAAATGGACCTGGTTCTTCAATTTACACTTGACTTAACTTGGTTATCTTGGTTGGATCGGGTAGTTAACATCTTGGGAAGCCAAAACATGCAAAAATAAGGAATTAAACCTCAAGGAGGCCAAAGTAATTAATAACACAAAACCGGGCTTAAAAATTGCTTTGAACCCGGATGCATCTATTTGTGTCCTTTGCAAAATGTGAGTGATCCTTTGGACTTTGGATGTTGAATTAAGACTTCCTAAACCTGTTTTAGCATCCTCATTGATCTAGCTAGATAGGACTCCATCAAGAGATAGTCTTAATAACAAGTTAGAGCAATAAAGACATACCTTAAATCTAGTGGATTTTAATTGACCAGGCCAAAGACAGAATACTTAAAATGTGGGTTTAGTAGTGAGGAAGTGGATGGGGCAGAAGTCACTTTGGGTGGTGTGGCAATACCAAGGGCCAAGAAATTTAGGTATTTAGGCTCGATCATTATGGAGAATGCAGATATTAATGATGATATTGACTAAGGCATTAGAGTGGGATGACAAAAATGAAGGAATGCTCCATGAGTATTGTGTGATAAAAGCATTCTTGTACGTTTGAAAGAGAGAGTTTATCGCATAGTAGTCAGGCCAGCTTTGTTATATGCTTCAGAGTGCTGGCCAATCAAAAGACTCAAGTCTAGAAGTTGATGGTAATAGAAATGTGAATGATTCGATAGATGTGTAGATATACGAGATTAGATAGAATTGGAAATGAAGCGTCAGAGATAAAATAGGAATTGCACACATAGAAGATAAGATGAGGGAAACTAGACTAAGGTAGTTCGATCATGTTATCATGCACCATTGAGATGCGAGACGATTAACCTTTCGGGGTACAGAAGAGACAGATGACGGTTAAAAAGAAGTTGGAACGAGGTAACTAGAAATGATTGGAAGTCTATAGGTCTAACGGATAACATGTCCCAGGATAGAAATTTGCAAAAATCTAGGATGAAGATTACAGATCATATGTAGTGTGCTTCTAATCTTTTCTTTGGCTTTTTTTTGAGTAGTGAGTGTCGTTATGGTGTACTGGCTATTATTCTTTCCTGTGGGTGTTGTATTATTGTAGGCTAGTAGATTGATCTTCACAGAGTTATTATTATCGCACATCGGATTGCTTGAGTCGTAACCTCTTCGCAACTGTGGTGTCATCCCCACCTCTGATTGGTTGAATGTAGACGGCTATTGACCAGATTAGTAGTACGTCACCGCTCGCCGCTCAAAGTATGTAAAACTTTGACCCTTATATGTGGTTCTTGTTAATTTATGTTATTTTAAAAGAATTAGGTCTTGTTGTTGCTAAATTAATTTGCCAACTGATTTTTAACTTCTGAATATCTTCTAAATTTTGAATGTGGGTCTATCGAAAACGGTATTTCTACGAGCAGTCATGTGCATAGGAGTAAGACTGCCTACATTTGGATGTCCCGAAATGCTGCAAAACCGGGACTCACATTGGGAGTTATTGTTGTATACATATTTTATGAAGTTATATTGTAACTTACCAACATTTGAGAAAAACATACTATGTCAAATGACACAATTTAGGACTCCATGGTACTTCAAATATAGAGGCAGTTAGAACTATACTTACTATCAAATTTGTTAAATTGGGGAATTTCTTTTGATATCAGTCTTGGATTTGTTCTTATTGAGGGTTATCAATGTAAATTTCGCATAATTTTTTCACTAATGAAATTTTTTTTCCCTTGGGAAAAAAAATGCTTATCAGGCTCAAGGAAGCTAATCACATTCACCTGGGGTGATCCATGTTCGAATCATACTAACAACCACCTTGCCACAAAAGAAGAGGAAAAGAAAATACACAAAATCAAAAACAATGACCACAAAAAGTCGTGACTCTAAGGGCTGTTCTTTTCGTAGGTAAATTGGGGTGGGTAAAAGGGTGAAATAGATTGAGGTAGGTTGAAGTAAGTTGAGGTAGGTTTAAGTATATTGAAATGAGTTGAAATTTTTTATGTGATAAATTGAACTTGGTTAAAATAGTGGAAGTGGGTTGAAATGGATTGAAGTGAGTTGAGGTTGATATTTTAGAATTGACTCACAAAAAAAACAGGGCCTAACTGTAACATTAAGAAAAAAAACAAAACAAAACAAAAACACAGAGACAAACAATGACAAAGCCTGGCCGCTAAAAGTCGTAACTCTAAATCACTCACAACGTTGATCTTTACTGAGTCAATTGTGTTCACTCAATTTGAAGTTAGACTTTTTTGGATGAAAACAGTGTCCGTTTGATGTCTCTAATTACTGACCTTTGGTGCTACTTATGTAATGTTTGCTTAGATGCAATGTAATGGAAATATAATGCAATTAACTTTGCAATGTAATCATAATTACTTTGTGGTAATCATAATCACAAGATAATTCTTTTATTGCAATAATCTTATGCAACCAAATAAGGTAATGAAAACACAATTACAAACTTGTTTGCAAAATGCACATACACTTTCTGACACACCCTTTAGAGGAGACGCGCGAGAGGAGACGCGCGAGAGGGTGCTTCACCATTGAATGGGTTACAGAACCAATATAAGGGTGTCCCATTGAAGGGGTTACAGCACCCAATTGAAGGGTGAGGGCCGCACTAAAAGGGTGGATGAGAATCCTTGTATATGGTCACATACTGCGATTCTCATCCACCTTAACATGGGGCCCTCACCCTTCAATTGGGTGTTGTAACCCCTTCAATGGGACACCCTTATATTGGTTCTACAACCCCTTCAATGGTTGGAAAAAATGCACATACACTTTCTGACACACCCTTTGGAGGAGACGCGCGAGAGGGTGCGTGAAGCACCCAACCATTGAAGGGGTTACAGAACCAATATAAGGGTGTCCCATTGAAGGGGTTACAGCACCCAATTGAAGGGTGAGGGCCCCACTAAAAGGGTGGATGAGAATCCTTGTATGTGGTCACATACTGTGATTCTCATCCACCTAAACATGAGGCCCTCACCCTTCAATTGGGTGCTGTAACCCCTTCAATGGGACACCCTTATATTGGTTCTGTAACCCCTTCAATGGTTGGGTGCTTCACGCACCCTCTCGCGCGTCTCCTCTCGCGCATCTCCTCTAAAGGGTGTGTCAGAAAGTGTATGTGCAGTGGCGTAGCCAGCGTGGGGTCAGTGGGGTCAGCCGACACCCCTCTCAAAAAAAAAATTAATATACATCTGAGAATTTAAGAAAAAAAAAAAATAGAAGTTGACTATATATATCAAATGTGTTGAAAAGAGACATGAAACCTCCCTTGCTTCAATGGTCCAAGCGCCTGATTTGTGAGTTGGCTTGTCACTGAGGTTGCGGGTTCGAGTCCTTTATCCATCCCTTTTTCCATTTGATTTTTTTCATTTTTCTTTTAAGCCTCCGATACTCCTCCTCTGTTTGTTTGACAATTCGAGTCCTCAACTCTCTCTTCCGACACCCCTATTCGAAATTTCTGGCTTCGCCACTGTGTATGTGCAAGGTTGACTGCATCTATGTTTGCCACTGAAGTACCACCCTAATTACGTCTGTTGCCCAGGATTTTTCATATAAAAGAAGCAACGTCAAAGATTTACTTCAACTGACTCTAAGGGGGCACTTGAGGTCTTGGAATTTGTTCTTTCACCAAAGCAGTACACAAGAACACAAAGTTACAATCAGTGCTATTACATTGTTTTCATTCAGTTGTGAACTTCTAGTACAAAAAGTGGACATTTGCACAACATAAAAGACAAAGGCAAACGAAAGAGAGAATACAACCAACTGTTGATACAAGCAGTGTCCAGAAGTATAACTTGGGTAAGTGTTGCGCCATGTTTTCTGTCGACAAACGATATGGAAAAGAATACTCAAAAATGCATGATTACTCCATCTTGGATTTGTCGGTCCTCTTATGTTCATGCTATTCCTTGCATACATACAAAATGTTCATATAAGCGTCACCCAAAAAAATATATATATATACATAAGAGAACAACGCACACATCAATCTATTTGAAATCCAAACTAAAACAAGGTGGTATCAACCTTAGACCTTAGTCCATGATGCTTAACTCAGTGACCAGGCTAGGAGACGTCTGAGAGTGTCTGACATAACAGCCTCAGACTCTAGGAAACTACTCCACAGAAGAATCAGAGGACACTTTGGTGAGGCATTTTGCAATCATCGTCTATCATACGAGATGAAAAGATTACATCAGAGAGACATTTCCACCTATCCAGAGAAGGGACAAAATGGTGCCATTTACAATAGAAGAATATTTTGATAGTAATGCCAATAAAACAACCCAATTCTGTGATTCAGCACCAAGCTGAGAGAATTTTTGCTTTCTTCTGTTCTATTACCACCAAATTGTTCGCTTATTACTGCACAGAACCTAGAAAACCTGGTTGTGATGGACAGTATGCTCAACAAGACCGTTAAAAGTGTTGTAAATTCACAGCAGTGTTTCTTGGGCTTGGCAATAACCACGTTGCAGTATCAAGTTTGTCACGTGGGCATGTGTTGAAACTTGGCCATCTTAAAATTCTCTTCTTTGTGTGCACGCGCGTGTGAACAAGCCTGATGGGTCAAGGGTTTATAATCATGTCACTGCCATATATATTATGGCCGGTGGGTTAGTCGAGTTGAAATGCGGCCTCCAAGTGACACAGAGGAATTGCAGCCTTACAGGGTGAATAATGAGCTTGCTCAGCAACCATATCAAAATTCATATACAAGACTATCCTAAGGATCATGCACAGAGAAGGTGCAAACCCGGGAGGAGTTGGAAGGAAGGAAACAGTGGGGATGTGCCATAACAGACCTAAAAAGGCAGTGCGCAGGATTCATATACAGACGTAGGCATTATTTATTGTCATTGCTTGCGATGGTTTTTTATAGATTGACAAAAGCTTAAAATGTTTCCTTTATTATTTGTAAAAAAGGATAGGCACATATTAACGCAGATTGGTCTAGGTATAATCAAATCTCGTGGGCACAGCATTCTCATAAGTTGTGCCTTAAAAGCTTCTCATAACCCAATGTTGATTGGGTTGGGCTTAAATCGAAGTCTAAAGGCTTTCTTTGAGACCTTGCCAGTTCACTAATTTCCTGCCTCCAATTTCCCTCTTATCAGCACAAAAACAGATGCTATCTGTAGATTGAATACACTAGATAACCAGTGCTTCCAAGGTCCCTGTTCCATCTCCTGCTAGGTCATGTATTAAGCAGAAAGAACTCAGACTGTTACACTCACTAAATTAGATATAGAAATGTGCCAAAGGAGCCTGATCTGGGTAGGCTCCACTTGCTGAGGCTCAATCATTAATTGAGTTTGATTATGGTATATCTCAAACTTTTCTAACATTATGCCTATTTCCCTATAGAGTTTGTTAGTGTTATTATACTGTTTGGTTTGTCACTGCTTAAAATCCCAAGCAAGAATTTGCTGCTTCTTATTAAAGCAATCACTTTCAAGTATAAGCACGTATTGTCCTAGGGTTTTATGCAACCAACCGCATAATACTTGTCAACATCTTAATATTTTTAACTAATACTATCTTTTTGTGTCAACTTAGCCAGCAGAGCACTACATCCCTATAGATAAGAAATCCTATCATAACTACAAGACTGAAGAGTCGATTGCAAATAACACACCCCTCCCCCCCCCCCCCCCCCCCCCCCAAGGGGGGGGGGCCTTTTTAGGCCAAACTCCGCATCAAGAAACAAAAACAAAAACCGAGAAGGGAGGAGGGAGGCATGAAGCAAATGCTCTAAATTGAGATTCATTCAACTGTAGATTGAGCTTTACCGTATAACTCTCTTGCGCAAGATTTCTGCTGTAGAAAGGAAACTCGAATAGGAAAATCCTTTTAAACCATGATGGCAAATGCCCATATACTGCTGGTGGCAGAGGGACGAGAGGGCTGGAAGAATTGCGAATCAAATATAGTTATATATCATTCCATTTATTAGTTTTTTGAGTTACACGTAATTACATAAAGTTGGCCACATATCCAACAAAAAAATTCCTTCCTAAGATACTCTTTTTAGTTGAAGGAAAAAGCAAACCCTCTATGCACTTCATCTTTAGAGAAGGTTCGTGGTTATTTCAATTTTAAATAATTTATTTCAAAATAAAAAATTTTGAAGGAGTATTGGACGCCAATAATCCCACCTTTGGGGAAATTGGACGGGAATAATTCCACTTTGAAAGTTGGATACTGATATACCCATCTTTGACCCTATTTACTTTTTCTTGGACCATCACCAGGCGAACAGAATTTGGACACGCAGAGCGAACACGCTAGCGGTTATTTTGCAAATGTGGATGGCGGAGCAACATGGAGAGTCCTTTTATACACCTATCCTTATCATATTAAATTACTCCAAAAAATACAATAACCCACATCACAAATGTCAAAGGTAACCACAATTTCTGCAGTGCTAAGTTCTTTAAACCCTTCAGTTTAGGCTGAATCAATTCTTCCTATGAAACCTTCACTTCCCCAGTCATCCGAGTTAGGAAATGACCATCCAAGTCATCACTCTGTCGAGTCCAAGTTATGTTCACTCAGTGACGGTCCACACAAAAAGAAAAGATGGATATGTTAGTGTCCAACCTATATAGTTAGATTATACCCTTCCAGTACCACCCAAAGTTGGGTTAGTAGCATCCAATGCCCCTTTTTTGAATAGTCATTCAATATTATTTTCCTTCTCATTTTGGGTACAAATGACACCAATTACAGGAGCAATGTTTTTGGTGACCATTGATCCAAAAAGACAAATAAAGTGCCAAAGCAAAGAGATGGTAAGATATCAACATATTTGGACAAGGCAGGAGATTGACAAAACCTTGTAAGTTTCTTGTATTGTCTGTAGCTAGCCACATTGCCATATTTCTTATCAGATGAATCCTGAGGACATGAAACATTGAAGTATGTATGATAAAATGGCTGAAGATAAAATGGTTCGGAAAAACTAAACTATGAACATTCAACAGCTGACCTCAAGTAATGGTATTCCACTAACGAAAAGGAGCAGAAAAGTGAGGAAGGCTGGCCCAAGTATTACAAGCCACTCAGCACCTTTAAGAACTGGTGCCGAACCTAAAAAAATCGCCCACCATAGAAAAATCTGTCCCAGCAATAAGAGCCAACCTGTTAGCAACAGGACATATAAAGGGAGAAAACCTGAGTGACAAAAAGAAATATACAATCTGCAAAACACGAAACAGGATTACCAATTAAAAAAGAAACTAATTCAAACACAGTGTTCAAGCTTATATTAATCCCCTGGATCATTCAAGCATTACTTTGCCCCACTTTATTACTTTAGGCATGATCACAACTGCTTAAATACAAGTGACGGCATAAACCATATTCCTCAAGAGCCCATGGTCAATATCTGAATGAGGCCCAGTCAGGTGCAAGCAGGATGGGAAGGGAAAAAATGAAATATGCAAGGGGGCACCCGCTAACTTAAAATTGGTCCTAAACTTAAGCTAAACACGATTTTTGGTCACCCCTTGCTGTATACCTAAACGAAATTTCCATTACCTAAAGTCGGCTAAAGTAATACATTGGCTTTGGTGCTGCCTACTATAAACCCAGTAAAACCAGTAACAACTAGCAAGTGAAACAACTCTCTCTCTCTCTCTCTCTCTCTGTGTGTGTGTGTGTGTGTGTGTGTGTGTGTGTTTATGTGTGCGCATGAGCATGCCCCTAAGTAAAACTACACATTGAGTTTTTGCATAATCAGTCACAACCTCAAAAGTTCTATGGTACTACTCAAATTTATCAGCAGTCTCCATTCACACCCCTAATTTGGAGACATAAATTAGTGTAACAGAGTAGACAATTATATTCCAAGTGCCCAAAAGTAATGTGGGCAATCCACAATCTAGTGAGTATAATGTTTCAAATTGCAACAATGAACACATGCTCCACCTGATTGCCAGCAAAAAACTCTTGACATAAAGAAGAGACTCCGGAGGTAGATAGTCCAGTTTAGGTAGCTTAAATTTGAAGGGCTGTTACCTAACTTATATGGTGCAACACTGTAGATAAAGATAATCTATATGCTGATTTCTTTGTTTCTCACCCCCCCCCCAAAAAAAAAAAAGAAAGCCCTTTTGTACTGGGTGGCTGGGAATTTATTGACAACCTATGTGGTGCACTGCAGACTACTTCATGGATGGCTAGGACCATGAGTGGTTCTGCAGTTCTGCTAATCAGTTCATAGTGACACAAAATCACAGCACAGGATACCAGAAGGTAGAGAGACTAGAGGAATTCCTGCCGGAAAATAGGTGAAGTATCTCTAACTGCAATGCAATCTTCAACACATATTTGCCGTTTGGAATTTCAGACTATATATATGTGCTCCAATGTCAATGACAACAGTCACTGATAACAAATTGTACAAAGAAGCAATGCTAACCTCTCCAAAGTAGTTTGGATGACGAGAATATTTCCAAAGCCCAACATTACACCACTTGCCTCTGTTTTCAGGTGAGTTTTTGAATGAAAGTTTCTCCTGGTCAGCTGTAGCTTCAATTAGAAACCCTATGGTCCACATTATCCACCCGATTATGTCAACTGCTTGAAGAGATGGGTTTCTGTCACTGGCATTGACGATCGTCACAGGAAGGCTCACAGTCCAAACCCACACAGCCTGCCAGCATTTGAAAAACAAATTAGGAACGAATTTGAAGTTATGAATTGACACAAGCATTGGGTAGTTGGTAAACAACAAAAATGACTAAACGTTAACAGTCATGGACAAATCAACATTTCAGCAAACCTGAAAAACCCAAAATACAGCCAATTTCACCAAATTCCCACGCATTTCATCAAAACGTCGGTCTTCTCCCCATAGCAAAATCCTGAAAAGAAGCTATGCTTAATGAAATGGAACTGAAGCATTCTTGCCCAATAATCTATTACAACGGTGTTGCATGTTGAAATTAGATTTCTTTAAGCAGATAGCTTTCTGAAGATTGTCACAAAAGATCCTGCAATGAGGCTTCAATCCTCAATTAGAACAGGACAAGCAAAATTCTGTACTTTGCTCTAGGAAATGCTTCTACATCCCAAACTGAGACCATATTCACTGTAAGACCGAAGAAGACGCAATGTTCTGTATATACAGGCATACTAG